>JAVSBS010003384.1:0-49792 GCA_033124195.1 Coracias cyanogaster | reverse complement strand
GGACACGATCCTGGGCCCCCTGCTCTGGGTGAGCTGCTGGAGCAGGGGGTTGGACAGGATGATCTCCAGAGGTCCCTCCAACCCCCACCATGCTGGGATCCTAAAAGATCCTGAGCTGGGTCTTGCTACTCATGTGGCTGTGCTGCTTACAGCACCTAAAGAGCTCGGATACAGCTCCTCCTGCTATGCCCCACCACATGGCAGGCTCCTGTCCTTGCCTGAATGATGGCAGCCACAGATACTCCTGTCTGCAACCCTAAGAATGAGCCCTCTCAGGTCAGCATCAGGCCACTTGAGCTGCTTCTCCTGGTTTTCGAACCATTGGTGCACAAGGCAGCATCCACAGGGATGCTGGGACACCTCCAAGCAGAAGGGACAGAGCCAAAGGCACCATGAACACTCCCACTGCTCCCGCCAGCTGCTGCCCACAAACCAACGTCCTCAAGCCACCGTGCCAGAAGAGATCCATCAGTGGACTGGCCCATCCTCATGATCCCGTCCACTGATTTGGCCCATACCCAAAATATCCACGTTTGGGTCATTGATTTCCTGCCCAACTCTACTCCTGCTGGCCTGGCTGGATGTCAGCATGGCTCTCCAATCAAAGCAGGTTCTAAGAGTGTGCCCTTTTTATCCAAAAACACTGCATTTGCACTTCCCTTAATTTTCCACATCACCACATCTCAGTTGTACGCTACAGGATGAGTTACACTTTTTTTCTCCTTTTGGAAGAGTAGCAGCCTCTACCCAACCCTTTACATCACTAAAATAAGACTGTCTCAGAATCCAAAGATGTTTTAAGTCCCTAAATTGTGATCACTACCTTTTTTTTTTTTTAAAAAAAAAGGAACCTCCACCTATAAGAATCCAGTCTAGGTGGGCACAGTCTGTACATCACATACAGAGACTCCTGTGAGCGTTCAGCATCTCTGAGAATAATACAGAGTGGTCAACAGAGATGATATTTTCTTCTAAACCAAAACAACCTCCGCCACTCTTTGAAGTCAAAAGAAAACCCTCGCTGACTTCAGTGAAGCTGGCTCGAACTCCAAGTGTGCATATTTCTGTTTCTGTGAGTCGTGTAAACTCCATCTGTCTGCCAGTCCCCAGGGGAAATGCCATCTTTCTGCTTTCATTATTCAGTTTGCTCTCTCTGTTCTAGTTTGTGCTTAACTCCACCAGCTCTACAAAACACAGTATCTCATGGTGCAGTGCTCAGCTGCCTCGCGGAGACCCTGATTCCTACGGCATGGCTGGCATCAAGCACTTTTTTAATTAAAAAGAAAACATTTTTACACCATAACCATCTCTTCTCTCTCTATGGTGAAAACCAGGATCCTGGTCATGGGAGACAGCACAACATAGAGCTCCTGAAATTTTTATTTCATGTGTGTGCTATCCGCCCCCGATTTATGCAGGAGACGAAACGTGGCCAAGATGCTCATCTCTTCCATCCTAACCACAGGCTGAGCTCAGGGAGATGTTCCAGGACACATCCTGATGGACAATGTTCCATGCAGGACCTTCGGTGCCCAACTGGTGCCCATGCCCATAGCCATGCCCATGCCCTCCCCACCCCTGACCCACACTGATGGAGGTCCTGGGCTCTCTGAAAGGGCAACAGAGACGTGTTGCAATGGGGCACTCCCAACTACCCACCAGATACTTTGCCCACAGTGACCAGTTTTCACTCAGCCAAGAGTAAACTTCCTTCAAAAACCCAGAGGCAGATTTCACCATGAATTTCTGTCCATCTTAAGACAGCAGCACCCAGGTAGGTTCGTTGGTTAATCACCTCAAGCCTAATGAACTAACAGACTATGCTGGCAGGTTATAAAGCTGACCAGAGTTAGCTGAAAAGTGGTTTCTGTCTCCTAAACATGGCTGGCAAGGCCCAAATCCATAAGAGACATTACAGATGATTTAAGACAAAGCTGTAGGTCCCACATGGCCACTGCAACCATCCCACAGATGTTAGCAGAGAGACTTTCTGATGATGGCTTGAGCATCGTTGACTTCAGAGCTCATGGTGGCCAGTATTTCCTGCCATCATCTATATATCCATGGACATGAAGATTTTGCACCCTGGCAGCACTTCCCTACCCACTGGAGACTCCATGGGATCGGCAACCCCTGACCCTGCAGGTGCTTGTCGCGACCGACCCCATCCCACCCTCCTGGCAGCAGCAGACCAAGGTATTAGCTCCAGGAAACACACAGTCCTTGATGAGACCTATCCTTGTCTGGAAGGCACAACTAACTCAAGGAGCTGTGGCGACACAAAGCATATTGGCCCTCAGGAACCAATGAGGTTCTTTATTATCGATGAAGAAGAACAAAAAGATAAAGTTCTGTAGGAAACAAGCTGGTGAATAAGGCCCTTGTTCGCTAATTGCTTGGGTACTAACAAGAGAAATCTTGCCTAGACTGTGATTTGAGAAGGATTGCTCTTACAATTTTGAAATACTTCCTAAAAGCAAAATTAAAATAGGGACCTCACAGGAAATTCATAAACCATTCTCATTTTCACTCCCAGTACGTAAAAACTATTTTGCTATCTAGGCCATCTGGAACATTTCAAAATTTTTCATTCAGCCAAAGCTCACAGAATCACAGAATCACAGAATCACAGAATCACAGAATCGTTACGGTTGGAAAGCACCTCCAGGGTCATCAAGTCCAACCTTTCTCCTAGCATCTCTCTAACCATACACCATAACCTCAAGCACCACATCTATAGCAAGCAGGTCAAGCAAGGACAGAATAATAATAACTTGTCCTTGTGGGCAACGCGAATGAGTGCACCTGTAGGTACCCTCAGCTCTCTGGCAGGGTCTCCTCTTTATTGTCCTTTCACCTCCAAAGTGACATGTAATTTGAGTGCATTGTGTTAGCTCACTTGGAAGCAACAAGTCTAAAAATGTGCCAATCCCTTGTTGAAGTTATGCTACAGAAAGGGACCTCTTCAAACCCTCCACAACCATGTGTGGTTCTCCAGTGGAGATTTTTCTTTTCCACCCAGTTATGTGGGTTTTGGTTTTGTAAGTTGAGCATCTTAACATGCAAGGTCTTTCAGGATAAAGACTGCTAAACATATATAATCATCAAACTGTATAGCTGGTTTAGGAAGTTATGGCTATGCTTTGAAGGAACTTGGCAAGTGGAACATAAAGTGAATTTGGAATACATGGGTTTATTAGATACTTCAGCTACCTGAAATGCTTTTCATTGCTGTCTGACACAATATAAAATGACAGCTGCAAGTACTTCATCTTTATAAAACACTGTGCTTCTGGAATCAGTAAATTCTAAGCAATGTGATTTTACTAATGGATGCACTATGAAGAAGTATAGTTGGGGCTATGCTAATGTATATAGGTCTTCAGAATCTTGTTTTGCTGTTGTATAACAGCTGATCACTGTTATAACTTTAGCCTTTCTTCCCTTCCCTGGCCCCCCTCCCCCATCCCCCCCCCCCATAATCCCAGCAAGTATTTTAAAGTTCCAGTGATATTAAACATCAATTTGGGATTTGTGTTTACCTGACTATTGTACTCTCTTTGTTAAAAAAGATCCATATGTATTACTTGGTACCTCTGTCTGTTACAAGGTTTGCCTGATGTTTTGTTATGGTACAGTGTTTGGGAGCTTAAAACTTTGAAACTAAATTAGGTGCTTGATGTGAAGTTCAGTATGCTGATTTCCTGTGTCAGGCTGAATATTTTTGAGAATATCAGCTAGAACAGTCCAACTATATTAAAAAACAAGGCAACATTTAAAAAAGTTTCACTTACATTAAAAAATCCCTTTACTCTTTAAACAAATCAGATATTTTAGTACTGAACATTTGTATCTTTCAGTGTTTGGCTTTTTAAATGTAATGTTGTCTCAATCTGGTTTTTCCTCTCTGTATTCAGAAATTGAAGGTAAAGGGAGAAGAATCATGAATCCATGTTGCAGTGTACTAACATTGTCAATGCAATAACTTATGACCAGCAGTAGGCCTGGAAATCCCAAGTAAGGTCAGGAGTTTGTCTAACAATTTGCATAATTGTTACTGTTCTGAAACCACTTAGAAAGTGCATCAGATGCAATTGAATTGAGCAACAGTAATAAGCACAAATTCTTTGTAATCACTCTCTCAATCATATGTATGTCTTGGAGGTTATCCCCCCTACCCCCCTTGCCCTGAATTATCTTGCAGAATTAAACCCTGAGCTTTTTTAAAAAAATAATTTCTTTTATTCTGAGCAGGGATACAGAATGTGTAGTGAGAGATGCATGAAGAAAGAATGAAGAAGTAGATGAAGGGCAGAAAATAGATACATATATAAACTGACTGAAAGGTCACACAGTAGGCCTCTTCTTGTATTGACGCTTCTTGGATGGGATTTAGTGAACTATTTTGTGTTGCTCAAATGTATTTTGGCAGGTTGTCTGCAGAGCTGACTTGCTGAGTATGGTGTGAAGAGTGCTCTGTGAACTGTAGCTGGCTAGTTTGGAAGTGAGCCCAGGAGGAACTTGATTTGTGCAAAAGAATTGTTAAGATCTGTGGTTTGTCCTTGGGCTGCTCAATGAACAGAAAGTGCTTCTGTAGACTCCTGTAGTCTGAAGTAGAGAGGGATTTTTTTGGTGACAAGTTCCTCGTAGTTTGACTTAAGAGAAACTGAGCTACAAAAATCTTACTCAGATTGTCTAGAGAAACATGCACAAGAAAGAAATAATATTATAACTGCTTTGATCTTCCCTTTGTGTCCCTTCTGTAGTTCATTAGAACTGTCCAGACAGTGTAGTAATATATTTCTACTATCTACTGTGTCATGATGTGAGCTGTGGATCTCATTGCACTTTTCATTTCTTCTTTCCACTGCTGTTAAGGACTACCTTGAAAAAGTTTCCCAGTATCTCCGCGTTTAGTGGAAAGCATTTTCTGAAATTTTATGGCCCATTAGAGACATCACCATCAGGTGTGTTGGGTAAAAAAAAAAACCTTTGCTAACAATTATAGTTCTTCAGAGACTAGGGATATACAGTGGAGAGCAAAGGAAATTTTGGAAGAAAATCATGCCATGCACCAGATTAAAAAAAGATAAAATCATTCCATCCATTCTTCTAGGACACTGAAACAAATTAATTATGAATTACTTTGGCCAGCAATTTAGAAGCAGAAGGCTGAGATAACCAGCAGATTTCAGCACCAATGAGATGGCTTGCTGATGGAAGTATTTTTATTTTATTTTACTTTATACAAATGAGATCAGCCAATATTTTACAGAATCCTTTTCCCTACAAAAAAATGAATTCTACTCCTTGGTTCCTTCCTCTTTTTCACTAGCAGGTCTCCAGCTGGCCTGGGAGGCTTATCACCTCTGTCTGGTTATTAACAGTCCATTTGCTTAAGTACCTGCTATAATTACTTGGTATGGTTCCTCTGAGATATGCTTCATTTAAGGAACTTTAGGAAAAGTTCTGGTCTGACTGACAACTACACATTCACATAGCTACCACCTGCTAACATCTCTAAGCCAAAATAAGTTTGGAGGAAGGAGATCCTGCACTCATCTATACTTTAAAGATTTTGTTTCCAAGCTCTCTTTTAATATTCCATTCTTTCCCTTTTTAAACTGCCTTTTTTCCAGCTTTAGCTCTTACTTAGTCTCAGCACTGTATTCTGATGCTAGCTGCTGTTCTAAATTTTGTAGGTGTGATACTGTGTAATATACATAAACTAAAAGGATATCGCATGAACTGAATTTAGCAGAATTTGGATCAGAAGAGCCAGGAAAATGCTATGAGTAAAGGTCCACAGAGCCTCCTGAGGATAAACATCACAAAATGGCTGTACTATGTAACACATCTGAAGAATGATGGAAGATGTAGTTCTGATTGTTGATGGGGTATTTTTGCTAGCCCACAGAAGCTGTTCCTCTACAGGAAGCAAAGGTGTCTTGCTTCACCTAGGTGTGTTCACATAACTGCATTGGGTCTTCTGACTCTTGGAGAATCATAGTGTAGAGGATAATCTTTAAAGGTACTCTTTAGAATAACTAGAGGTTAGAGTAAAATATAATCTTTAGCATGTCATGTTGGTCATTTTCCCAGATGTTTATTTTAATTTCTTTCTCTGTAGGTTCACAGCTTCCATTTTTTTTTAAACTTTAGATAAAGTGTAAAGTAAAATGAAAAAGTGGTTTCCTTTATTATCTTATTTAAGCAAACAATACCACACTTTTCATGTGGCTCATATCAAAGTCCTGAATCAGCTTATTTGATAAAATTAGGACCAGGTTAACTCAGTCTCTATATGTTCTTTTCACAGGTTTACCCATACTTTGGGTTTTGTAACAGACCTTGAACTATAAATGAGCCAGAATATCTAAGTCTGTGCCTAGACACAAATTTTCGTGAAATAATGTTGTCCAGGATTTAGGGCTTTTTAGGCTCAAATGAGTAAAACAGAAGGGATGAGACTGAAAATTGGTTTTGATAATGTAAATATGATTATAAAGAATGAGAGGTAGCCTATCCCTTTTTGAATAAGAAGTTACAGTAGTTAAATCATTTGTATCTCTCACAAGTCTCTTTCTGAGTGAAAGTGTCACACTAAGCCTATCACAGACAGTGGAAAGACTCGGAGGATTTGCATACAAATACTAGTTCAGACTTCATGTTTCCTTTTCTGTGCTTGTGCCCCTAAAAACAATTAGAACAAAAAACCCAAACCACACCCCTGAACCAGAACAACAATACACTGCTATATTGCGTAAGTTTAATAGATTCACTAAAAGATTTCTGAATGTTACTGAACTGCTGTTTTCTATAGGAGAACAGTGATAGGATATTTATCCACCAGATGTGACTGTAATGACTCCAGCCGTCAAAACAAAAAAAAGCAAACTATCATTATGCTTAGGTTAGCCAATATCAAACATGAAGAATGCTCTTGTTCAGTCATTCTGAGGCATCACAGTGTAAGCACAGCAGATTTCAGTCTTATGGGTACCTTCTCATGTGTATCTTAAATGTATCAGTCAAATAAGTATAGCACATTGAAAGCAGGTTTTGGACACATAAGATGAGGCAATAGTACACCTGTCAGAATAGAAAGGTGCCATAAAAATGGCTTCCAGCAAGGCATTATGTAATTTGTACTTCTTTCATAAGCCTTTTCTTGAGAGTTCTAGAAATAGGAATTTACACTGAAGACTGACAGAAGTTGAACTGGAAAGGTGTGAACAACATTGCTATGGCAACACTAAATGTTCTGTATGTGACGAGGCAGGTGAGACCCCTGGGGGTCATCAAATGCCAACCTGGCTATTAAAATGAATAGTAATTGGTTAAATTATTAAGCATTCTATTGCTGATCCCACAGTAACTAAATGGTCTTGCAGGTGCTATATAATTACTGAATGACTGATGGTCTGTTTTTTCCTTGTGATTGTTGTAAAGTCTTGTCTGTCATGATAATAAGAAGAGTCTAAAGCTTTCTTAACAATCAGAGGTCCTGTAACGTGCTGAATGCCTTTGAGTCATTGATTTTTTTATTTTTTTATAATGAAGTTGACATATTGAGTTACTTTGAGGATTGGTCATCAGGGTACTACAAAACAAAGCATTGCTGCCACAGGAAACTGGTCTGGTTAAGGTACTGATCTGAGAGTTAAGCTTTGTTTTGTTCTCTGCTAAACCTGACAGAGATGGTTTGTACTCCTAATTTATCATGTGTTCAGGTTACTAAAGCTCTCATTATAGCTTTTACCTGCATAGGTCCCATGGTGAGTGGTAAGTTTGTCCACTTCATTCAGCTCCGTTCTACTCTTCGAACAGCTGCTGAGTTGCAGCCAAGAGTCACGTTTGAGAGATGCTCTTAATTGCCTCTGAGCCATTAGGTGCCACTTCTCTGCTGAAATCAAAGCCAAATGCACATATCTCCTTTTCTTCATTGCTGAAGTGACAAATTCACATCTCATCTGGGAAAGGGATACTGTTATCCATTGCATCCCATAGGCATAAGGGAAGAGTGCAGTCCTGTGTCTACACTCAGTTTTGCTTATGAAGTTAACAGCTAACAGCTCCAACTTCCCCTTTGAGACTGAAACTGTAGTTTACCTCCTCCACTCCATTACAATGAGACAAACTCCAGTGAGGGCTGAGGAGTGTTTTCTTAACTCTCACTGCTCAATGCTAGCAAAATCTGCCTCCCAAAAAAGGAAAAGAAAATGAGAACTTGGCACTCTTAACTCCCAAGTTCCCTTGTTAGCTACTGCTTCAATCTACAGACACCAGAGTCTGACTTTGAACACAAAAGAGCAATAGATTTGTTATGTTAAATCTTCTGGATCAGACTAGATTTGATCTCTGTTATAAACATAGACTAAAGAAATATGGATTCAGTTTTGGGTTTGGGTACTAACTTAGTACATGAACTTGAGTAAATTTTTTCTGTGTTTTCACATTCCATTTGTAAGTTTTGTGTAACACTTTTTTTTTGGTCATCCTTTGTATAGCTAGTCTGTTTAAGTGTAGGGATGTCGATGTCAGTGGGGGGTTGTTTTTCTGTGTATTTCTGCTTGACTTGCCTCATTAGATTGTCTGTTTGGGCTTGCCCAAGTAGTGTCATAATGTGTTGTATTTTGCGTTCAGAACACACAGCTCATCCTGGTAGTCTGCTTTATATTGTGTTTGATCCTTTTTATACTTGGCTATAGTAACTACACACTGGGAAGGGGAATATGCCTACTGAATATTTAAGTACTGCAACTGGAAGTAAGGGTTAAAAAGGCTTGGAGCAGCAGAACCTGGGCTCACTACTCACTCCACTAATGCCTGAACTTGACTGTGTACAGATAGCAAGCTTCAAATAACTGATTTTAACGTTTTGGGTGGGCTGGACTGCTGTTCTTTGCAGAAGCTTTGGCCAAGTTTTGAGAGTGGAATTTGTGTTTGTTAGTGGAAGGATCAGGGAGCTGAATTACTGCAGTACTTTGAAGGGTTTTGTCATGTAAATTGAGGCCTTGATGTCAACAGATATGCAGGTCTGATTCTTAATTACTATGCAGTGATTGAATTCCTGCTTTACACTGGGTGGAAAAAAATCAGGGTTAGGAAGAGTCAGGATGTAGAGGTGCATATTTCTGAATTTTTGAGAGCCAACTGAAATAGTTGCATCAACTGATACAACTTTTTCTCCTTAATTTTTCAAATAAGAGCATGCAGTTTTTTCAGTCAAGCATGGTATTGGAGCTCAGCGAGATTTTGGCCACTGTGCATGTATTGTTGATGACTTCAGCAGCATCCAGATTCATGAAGTATGAGTGGTTATCAGTTGATGTGAAAATCCATTTCTTAAGTTGCAGGCATCACAGAGTTCACAGTCTTCAGGGAAGGCTGAGGTTAAGGAAGGAAAGGCCGTAAACCCAAAGTCATTCTTCTAGGTTGGCAGCTCTAATCAAGAGCAGCTATCAATAAATGTGAACATTACCTTTTTCCTCTTTGGGCTGTGATGAATGTCAACTTTTACACTGCAGACCAGGGCCAAAGTTAAGCAAACTCAGGGTTACAAAGTGCAGCCTGTTCCTGATTTCAGGTAATAGCACTCACACAAGCTCAGAGTGGCTAACAGAAGTTCTGGACAGAGTTAATTCTTTTGGGAAATGCTAAGGTTAACACTGGGATTAGAGTTAGCCTTCTGGAACCTAAATGTCTTCTGGCTGTAACTGCAGTTGAATTTTGGAAGATGCACTGAGTGATCTTTTGTTTATTTTTCAGCTGATTGTGGGTGCCTATTTTGTATTCAGGTAACATCTTTCAATTAGGGTTAGGATTTTGGACGAGGAAAGCAAGGGCACAGAGCTGGGATTTTTTAGTGAAGTTCAGGAAGTCCTGTAAGAGGATCCAGCATTTCTAGAAGCAGTAGGTTCCCTCACTTTAGGGTTAGAAAATAGGCTAGGGTGCAGCAAGCTGAGGTTGAGAGGTGTGGATTGGCACCTATTTTAAGGTGAACAAGCAGATAGAAACCAAAGCCCATAGGAAGTTTTGAGATTGTTCTTTCATTTCTCTAGTCCTGTGTTCTCGTGTCTGGGGAGAGGGTAAGGACTGGGAATAGTGCTGTTTCAAAGAAAACCCTATGTAGTTTCCTGTGTAGGTCTAAATATGCTAACACTATACTTGAAGCAGCAAGGTTTCCTGTTCTTTGGAGATGGCTAGCATTAAGGTTATCGTTGTTTAGAATGATTGCTGTATTTTGTTCTATTTAAGAACTACTAAGTTTAAACCAAGGACAAGAGTCAGAAAATACTGAAACTTAATTTATAGACTCGCACTTCTGAAATCAAGCCTGAGGTTCACAAGGTTGCACCTGAGGATCCTGGATTTTAACTGATTTCAGTTAGGACACTTGACATAAACTGAAGCTAGGTGTCAGTATTTTTGAGTATTTTATTATTGTAGTTGTACACAGGAGTGTGTTCTTCACCTTTGGGTAAGTCTGGAACAGTAGAAATGGTAGAGATTCATGTTGCAGTTGAGAATGACTGAAGAATGGATGACTGGTGGAGCCATCCTCTTAGATAAGATGGGTGCAGATAGCAGGTAATTATGAATGGTTTCCACTTAAGTCAGGTAACGATTATTTCCTATCTTTCTGTTCAAAGGCAAAGTGGAGTTCAGGGCTGGGCCTCAGCACAGTCTGGGCTCATGAAAAATCTACCATTATCAATTTCAATCAGGGAAAAACTAAGAACATCTCTCATGAGTCTGAAATCTTACATTTCTAATTATAATTATATATAAATAAGTATATATTTTCAAGTGGGGTTGCCAGTTTAGATTTTAGAAATTTAGGACTTTCGTAGTATGATTTCTACTGCCTTCCAGTATTACCTTCCTAACCAATGGATCATGGAGTGTTCTTTCTTTTGCCTCTTATTTCATGCAAACTGGAAATAAGAAATTGAAGTAATCGTTTCTTGTAAACTGTATCTTCATAGTTTGAGAAATCTCTTGTGAACTGGACTGTAAGATTACATCTTCAGAGATAGAGAAGTAATTATTAGACTTGGGGTTTTCTAAGTCTCCTACCTGCTGAGAAAGTATTCCCAGCACTGTTTTGTTCAGGTACAGACAGTTAAGAGTATATGGCTGTGTTTTTGTAAAGTTTAAGTAGGCTCTAAGAGTGCCCACCACAATAGAGCCTACAAACAGAATAATTAGAGGAAGAGCTGCTTCATGAATTCTTGCAAAACATTGACATGTTAAACTGTTACTTGCTACCACAGTGGTAGGCAGTGTTAATGTGGTGCTCAGCAGCAGGCTTTTTTGGAGCCTCAGTGGTAGAATTATAGGGACCTTTGACCCTGCAAGAGTTTGACAGCAGTTGTCAGGAATTAAACAGCATAGAATTTCAGCACTGAGGTGCAGCTAGCTAGAAAGACTACTTTTTAAAATCTAGCTTCCTGCATCCCCTACTCCTTTAATATCTATAGCAATGATAAGTCTGATTTAGGCTGATATTTCAAACAGTTTCAGAGTTTGTTTCCTAAAAGAAAAAACAAACAACAAAAAACCCGAAAACAAGCAAACAAACAATAAGAGAACCTAAAAGAACCAAATGTAGCTTGAATTTACCGGGGGATTTTTTTTTAAAGCTAACATAAATAGATGTAAGTAAAGAAATGCCATACATTTTGTGTTAAACTTGTTTCACCCTCTAGGGTATCTAACAAACATGCTTATAATAAAACCAGGAAATTTGAGACACCTGACACATGTTATTTAGAGGATGCCAGTAAAGAACCCCAGTATCAAAATGTCTAGCTATTATCCTGTTAAGGTTATTATGGAGATGTCTTGAAACTGCATTCACACATTGAAAAGATGAGTCAAATTAGCAAACAAGTTAAAAAGACACAGCAAGGAGACACACCAAACCTGTTCCCTTAATTTCTGCCTCAGTTTCTAGACATTTGTTTAATTTGTTGAGTAAAAAAAAAAATATTTTCTGCTTCATGTAATGATTAAATGCAGATGTAATAAAGATATTTCTGGTGCTTCATGCACATTTACCATGATGTCACTTGGCATGCTATCAATGGAAGAAGAAAATATCAAATGACTGAAGTAATTATACTTCAGTATTACAAGGCAGAATATTTATGCTCATGATGGGGCTTGTTTTTAGAGAGTTAGAGAAGCATTTGAATTAATTCTCGATATAGAGATGTTTCTGAAAAAAGCATACTCTGAAACAGCAAAAAGCATCTCCTGACCTATTTCAAGTCAGAGACTGCAATTTGGCATCTATTAGTTAAACTTAAGAGAACGTCCTGGAGTTAAACTCTATAATAATAAATTGAAATATGTATAATAGAATCCCCTTGTCTTCAACATAAAATTGCAATGCTAGTCATTAAATGAGGCTGAAGTTTAGTATTAACAAAAATAACTCAATTATGCATTAATGCGAACGAGATTTTACAAACTTAATTTAAAAAATGTTTTAATATATATTTATTATTAGCTGTCAGGACTTACATTTTGTAGATTTCTGTAAGGATATAGAACTCTGAAAAGTTAATGTTGTTTACCTTAAGAGGTTGAAAATACATTCCTTTCTAAGGAAGTGTCCATCTAAGAAGTAAGAGATCAATTATATCTTATAACATGCAGGCAAAATCTCCAAAGAAACTCTGCAAAATGTTGTTTGTTTATGGTGTTGGGGGTTTTTTTTAAGCAAATATATTTATGGTATGGAGATGATGAAGGTTTTGCCCACAGATTTGTATTTTTAAAAAAGAAGCCCACTTTTTCTGACTGTCAATATTGTGCATTGCAGACTGTGAAAATCAAAAGATCTGATTTTCCAGAGTGATTCAATTGACATTTCCTTTCCACACTCTAGACTTCCAAAATGTTAAGAGTATTGATTAAACATCTGGTATTTTGGTAGGTTTCCCATATCTTTAAAAGAACAGATCTCAAATGGTTTGGAGACTCCAAAGGCTCGAAAGAGGAGCGTGCTGTTCCTCAGTTTAGCATAATTGAACAGATTTTAGGGGGGAGAAAAACTTTTTAAAAGTTTTATATATGTTGTGTCCTATAGATCTATGTATATAAATGAAATAAATACTCCATTTGGCATCTCTTTTCATTTTAGATTGCCATCCATTTATTTATTTGATATGACTAAAGGGAGAAGACTTCTTTGTCATCTATTTGAGGAAATGGCAATAATAATTAAAAATATGTCCATAATTGGCAGCCATTATCTAACAAGTTAACCCTGTACTGGCCAAACCAGGACACAAGCCCCTTAATAGATCAGGTTCAGGGCTGTTTCTCTAAGTACGGCCAATAGTAGACAACTACCAAAAAATTTAAGAAAAAATGTCAATGTAGAGTCATCCTTTCATTGTTATTTCCTCCCACCTTACAGCGATCAGTGATACAGGAGTGCCCTGAGCCACAAATACAGTCTGAGTCTTATATGGTATGGAAACTGTTTGATCTTCCTTGTTAACAATCTCAGTGACCCTTCTATTTCCTAGGACTTTCAATTTTCTACACATTAGGTATATTTTTAGTTTGTTTAAATAAGAATTTAGGAGAAAATGAGAAAGATAAGGAATGGAGAAAAAAAGGTAAGGCTTTACTAACTTCTGCTTTTCTACTTTTTGCTCCTCACAAGATTCCCTCCCCACCCCGCCTTCTGGCAGGTAGATTGCTTTCTTATCCCTGCAAATATTTACATGAATTAAAAATACAAAATAATAGACAGGAGGTGTAAAAAAATCAAAACTGGAATTCTGTGCCATGAGTGGACTGAGTTATGTTGCTATTACACTGAAATTATTTTTCCAGTTAAAACAATGATATCTTTCAAATTTACTTCAGTAGGGCTAGATCTCACTCTGGGAAATAGGTAAAGCGTTCCAGTTTCTACCATTGCAAGTTGAGTTGAGCAAAATTTGGGAAATATTTAAGCTGCTGATGTGCTACTGCAGCTTTCTTCTTATCACTCAGATTTATCTGTTGTATCTCATGATTTGGACTTTAGATACTTGTTTGAATTAGATGGATCCTCAAAGAAGGAGAAATTTAATTTTCTGTTTGATTTTATTGTGAAAGAAGAGTTAATCATTAAAATAAAAAACTTCAGGTTTTAGATTATGCTCTAATAATTCTTAACCTTATTACCAGAGACTTACGTTCTCAGAAAGGGAGGTAAAAGATTCCCTCTGTAAAAATTCCCTCTTCCCTTGAATGTTTGGCATTCACTTAGCATAATTCCTCAGCTGTTAAATGTGTAACTTTATTTATGGATGAAAGCCACCACTGCAATGTTCTTCAGCTGCTCTTAAAGTCTGAGGGCTGAATGAATTTCAGAACTAGTACATCTCATAAGCGCCAAGTCTCAATTTTTAACTCAAGATTCATTTCTCAACAAACCTTTTATCACTCAACCATTAACTATCTGGTTTCTATCTCCACATACGGGTCAGGAATTGGTGAAAGGACAGGTCAAATACATAAGCTGCACTGCTCCAGATACAAACATCTCTCTCTTCTTTTTGGCCAACGTAGCAGAATACCCAGTAACGGAAACAGCTTTCAAGATGGGCAACGTCCGCATGAAACTCAAGCTGAGACTTAGTTATTCAGTAGGGTTTTTTTGCTGTCTTTCTAGTTCGACACCATCAAATGTGAGACAGGGAGCAAGCAGAAGCTTGAAGAAATTTGATAACAAGGTAATTGTTATATTGCTAATGATTTTAGTGTTGCTTATGGGATTAGGAAGACCATCTATATTAATAAAGCTAGTTAAAAATATTTACTGTGATAATTTTTCATCTGAAATCGTATTTTTGTTCAAATCAGAATGTTCTGTTTCTGAAACAGTTTTGCCAATATTTATAATATGAAGAGGCAAAGTAAATAATTTTTTTGTTTTTTCTTTATGAAAATACATCTTTTTTACTTTATGCTTTTAATTTCTTTTCATCATGCATATATTTTAAAATTTATCTATACAGTTATACCATTATGTACATTACCGTTATAACTAACAAATAAGCTATACTTGCAACTGCAATGACAACATTATCACATGTATAAAGGTGTCTTGCTGGGTTCATGAAGAATGGATGATCAGAGATGCAAAAAGTATTCCCAGGAAGGCAGATGTCTTTTTAAAGTCCATGTATTTATTCTTCTGTTACAATTTTACATGCTTTTCAATTCTGCTGAGAGAAAGAGAATCAATTTTTATCTGTAGGAGTACACATGTACCTTATGTTCTAATATTGCTACATGTGTTTGTGGAGTGTTGCATATAGCTCACTGCAAAACTGAAAGATAACTTGTAGCTGAAACCAATGTGAAATCAAAGTTGGAAATATTTTGAAGAAGACATAGGTACAGTGTTGGTAAATTATGCAGGGTAAAATAAGCACTTATTTTAAAGCAGGATAACTTGTTTCTGACAGAATTTAGCAGTGTTAAATTGCTCAGGTTAAGTAATCATTTGAGATTTAACAGGATTGATTCCAAAGGTCCTTAACTCTTTTTTCCATTGTCTCTAAGGAATTTTGGGTTGAGTTCTTGCTGAAAAGAGACTGAAAGCAAGAGTTCTCAGATAGCGAAGAACTTTCGGCAGAGTTTTGATATTTTTGCCTGCTTGACTCCACCTCATTTGTCTTTTCTACTTCCTGAGTTCTGGAAAAGGTAAGAGACAACTACCATGACTCAGCTTAATAGAGAAAGTGAGAGTGGTTAAGGCAGCTAAGAGAAATGTGGAGTATTATTGCTACCAGTGGACTATTCTCTTGATCTTTCAATTTCACTCCAAGAACTAAATGGATCCCTCAAAATCTGGCTCGCTACCAAGGACACAATCAAACATCTGTGTGCCAGATGCATAGAGCATTATATCAAGCTGTGTTCCTGCAGCTACATCTGCAGAACACTGTGTATGTCAACTACCATGGCCAGCAGGCTTTGGAAATACTGTCAATAAGAATTAAAGCATGCAGCAGAATTAAAAGGAGTGGGTATTTTACTTTCAACTTTTTATGTCTTCTTTTATGTTTCCATGTTTCTTAACTGAGTTATTTGTAAGTTTGAATTAATGAAGGGAAATAGCATTTGATTTTTCACCAGTGGAGACCTGATTTGAAGTTGTGATAAATTAGAGAAAAAGAAGATGAGTTTAATATCACCCTGTTTTTTCATTTCAAAATTGTACTTTTCTCCTAAAAAATACTAGAATGAAAGCATTCAGAAAAATAGTTTTTTTCTTCATTCAGAGCTGGGTGGAGTCCTGTATGTTAGCTGAGGAAAATTGAGGAAAGCATTTCTTCCAGAGGCCCCTGGAGCAAACTTGGAGCATTTGGGAATTTCTGTTTGACTTGCTGAAGCAAGTTGAGTTTTTACCAGTAGGATATACTGTAGGTTTCCCTACCAAATACTCAGGATATTCAGGTTGTCTTGCTACATAAAACAGCAAAGCTGTGCCATTCATTGCAAGGTGTATTTTACATATTTTGCTCATTTACTTTTCAGTTCCCCTCAGGAATCTATTGCAATTGCTGTAAAAGCATAGGAAAAATAATACTGTATCTGTAGGTCTTAGATTTCTTCTTCCTAACAGTATAACTCTGCCTTGATAGGGAAAGCATCAGCAAGTTAGCAAAAGGAACTTAAAACATTTTTTTGCTCAGAAAGGAGCAGAAGCAGCAGTTTGTGGATGTGGATTAATAACAGTGGCTACTCATTTCAGTTGGCAATATTCCTTGCGGTTTTTAGGCAAGTCTTTTTCAATTATAATGAGAATTCTCACAAATGAAACAAAGTGTTAATTTCATGCTACTGAATGCATAAAACACTTTCTTACTGGTATGTTTGTATGTCTAAACTTCGCTGGTATATTTTTAATTGAAAATGTCTCTCTTAAGGGTAGAGCTACCTCAAGGGTTCCCAACAGTTCCAAATTTAGAATTTTTTTTAACAAGAAAAATGTGCTATAGTAGCAACATATTAAAAGTTATTTATTTCCTTTTTCAGTTTTGCGTTGCTGAATTATTATATTCAGACTTTTTCAGTAAATATTTACGTTCAATTGACTTTGTTCAAATTTGTGATTATATTAAACACGATATATTTTCAAAATTTAACCGCGTGCAGATATATATTTCTTTTGCAAATTAAAAAGACTTATTATTTGAGGGATCATTTTAGACAGAGAAAATGCCTTCAGATAGGTTTAATCAAAACCATCAAAACCAAATCCACTATGTTCTGGAAAAAGAGCTGAGATTTGCAAGGAAAAATTAACACCCAAAGTGTTTCACTTTATTAATGTCTACTAGTACTAGACCATTTATACAGCTGCAAATGCTAATTATTGACTACACCTTACATAAAATTCTGTTTAGCTTTCATTCAGTGTTCTCGCTGTTGATTTTTGAACCTTCTTCCTCTCTCTATCCTGTTCTTCCAGTAGTAATAGCTGGATTTTAGACACATCTTGCCCTGCGTATTTGGGTTTTCTGACACTGTCAAGAGTAGAAGAGTGTTGTGGTAGCAGGAGATATAAACAAGATGAAGTACATTTATTTTCTCTAACTGAAATCATAGACAGTGTTATATAAGCTCTGAACCTAGTTTGTATCCAGAAAATAATGGGAAGCAGATGAAACATTTTTGTTTTCACCCCAAGCCTATTATTAGCAAATATTTATCTGTAAAAGAAATCTTTTTCAAACTTAGTGGACATTTTCTCTCCAGAAATGAGGGTTCCACTCTGCTATTAACTCATATTAAAGCTACTAGCTGCTTGTCTGCTGGTTTGTACACTATCTGGAACCAGAATACAGGATACAAATTGTGATTCATGGCATGGGTCTGCTGGTGTGGTTGAAGTGACTCATGCATTAAGGAGATGGCAGAATCAACTCTGTTAATATCATCTAGGATAAAATTAAGTAGTTGTGTGATGTTCTTTGTTAAATGGTACAAAGTTGTTGAGGTAACTTGTAATTTAAGGGAGAGGAGGCACTGATACTGTTAGTTATAGTATTATGATCTTTCTAACTGTCTTACTGTAGTGAAAATTTATTTTTTGTATTTTACTTTTAAATAATAAGAAACAAAAAATACTCCACTGATAAAACCATACTTCACATCTTATGCAAATCATATCTGAGATAAAATTACTCTAGTTGACATGTAGGAGAACAGAATTTTATTCCAAGATTAGTGTTCTTACTAAAGTTCCAAACTACACTTTCAGAATATTTCTGTATTACTTTACAATTTTATCACTTTATTGCTGAAGTCAGTCCTATCAGTCACATTTGCCTTTTGTTTAGAGTGGGTTTTTTTTTCCTCATCTCTTCATAGCCTTTTACTTGTTCTACAAGGAAAAGATAGAAATGTGTAGAAGCTTTCCTTTATTGCTGGCAAATGCCATTCCTTTGATATGACAGGTATCTAAGACACAGTACCATGCTGTAAGTAAAAATATATTTGTAAAACTTTGAAATTAATGTCCACTGTCAGATGTGAAAGAGCACCCAAGACAGAGTTACTAATGAAACAACAGGTGGGCAGATTTGAATATAGGGAGAAAATAAGGATGAAATGGATGGTTACAAAAAATAAATAATATCAAAGTGCTGATGTCCTGATAAGTAGTATCTTTCTAGGAAATGTATAAAAGTACCTGGAAAGAGTAGGGAAGAAAAAACCCAATACAGTGAGGATTAGAGGTCATAAGGAACATTAAGAATGCTAGGTACAGCTGGAGAGACATGGAGAACAAAATAGTATAAGAAGCTCTTTTCATGAATTGTAAAGTAGACAAAAGAAAGCCTGAAACAGTTAACTATTCAGAGGAGGCTGTAATCACAGTATTATTGTTCTCTATTCTGTATTAAAAACCGTTCTCACGTAATGCTTTGAAAAAAATTCTTGCTTATTCAGAACTTTAACAGATCTAATATTTGTTTGAAAGTATTTAATAGATGTCAGGAATTTGTGTGTGACTCTACCATTGCTACCATAAATAAAAAGTACTTTGGAAGCAAAACTGAACTCCTGTACATAATTGTGATTAATTCCTGTTAAAATAGTCAGGAGTGATAAATCTTAAATTCTGTGATCTACTTTGCTAGTACAGCCTTGCAAAATTTCAGGTTGGTGATATTTGTAACTATTGCAATGTCATCAAATAGGTCACCCAGAACTTTATTAATAGGCAAAGGTGCATATCAGACATGTCTTCAAGTCACTGGGCACAGTTCCTGGAGTACATATCTATGGATAAGCTAGCCTTCTCTTAATATTTTTCTTAATTCTGTTCATAGATGTTAACAGGCAAGTCTGAACCCATTTAGAAGGAGAAGTAGAATTTTCATTAAAATTACCATATTTTGTGATAAGCGGCAGGTGGGAAGAGGACAGGCTCTCTTATCAGTAATACCGTGGAAGGCAAATAAAGGGCATGTCTAGCCAGTGAGGTAAGTGATCAATACATGTGTGGGTCTGGTTTTGTGCTTTTCAGTGCAGAACTTGTCTGTAGACATGATTCGAGGAGTCCTGGTGCGGATTACTTATTTTTTTGGCTGCCATTTCTGTACAGATGTAAATTGAATTCCTGGAAGGTCCTTCTTTTTATTACTCATGCTACAGCATGAAGTAGAGTGTTATTCCTACTCCTTTTGAAACCAAGGAGTGGTCTACTCTTAAAAAGACTTAAGAACTGCTGGAAGTATTCACTGACACATGATGTGCTTACCAGTTTCCTACAAGGAATTGTTATGTGGTCTACTGTGATCTTAAACTGAGAGAGAAGAGAGAGGTCTTGGAAGGCATCATTAACTTCCTTGCAGAACAATCATGACCAGTCTCCAGAATATTTGTTTACATTTTTATGCAGCAACTTTGTCTGGCCTTTCAGAACACTGATGTTGCCAAGTTTTAAACTATCAAGCTGGTTTTGACCCTTCCTTGAAGGATTCTAAAACAGTGGTTTTCCTGAAGTCATTACCCTCTCACAACTTGGCTAATGGTCATAGTAGTAGAATTTACTAATCCAAATTACTTGTAGATAGAATTTTTTTTTTTTTTTTTCAGAATTTAGGTAATATAAAACTGTTATAAGTTATGGATGCTGCCATTTGTATAGTGAAGTTCAGGACACACTTCCTTCGAAGGGAGACCAAAAAAAAATTTAAAAGTCACAATAAGACATCAGAAAGAATCTCATCTAGAAGATTTCCATTAAGGTATTGCAACAATGTTGCTGTGAGTTTGGGTGATGAGGAATTCTCATCCAAGAATCTTATTAGCTATTCCTTAAAAATAGTATTTAGTCATTGTTTAGGAAGTTAACTTGTAGTTAACTGTGTTTTCTGTATCCGTGGGTATTCTGTGCCATGTTTTCTTCTCATTCAGATTTGCAGTCTTGACAAAACTGGAAGGTGATTCTTGGTGTTTCACATAATTTTCACATGTGAACAGGAAGAATGAAATATTCATGTATAAGGAAATAGTAGTAAATCTGATATGTTGACAGGATTTTTTTCAGAGTGAGGAAGTGTCTAGCTCATCTTCGTTCAAAACTGACCTCTTGTTTTTCATAATTAGGCCTGCTATACCCTTATCATTTACCTATTTTTTTCTGGTAGAATTGCTAAAAGATGCTGTGCTAGCTTCAGATATGAAGATAGGGAATTTGAAACTAAAGATTGTAGAGGCCTTACAGTGCTTGCATTTCTGACCGTTCACTTTCCTAAGGCCTTCTGTGACTTACATAATTTGCTTTTTTTAAAAAAAAATGAGAGCAGGTTTTACAATATTTCCATTTTCTTTTGCAAGGCAAGTTTCATATGACCAAGCGCAGAATTTATTTATCATTTGTAAAAGCGGTTAAAGTCTACATTTCCAAAATAAAACCTATCTCAATATTAATAAAAAATACTACAATAAGGTATTTCTCATTATTGCACTTTTCCAGCTGTAGAACTATTAGGCTGCTAAGTCATGAAAAATGCTTCTCTCTTTTTTTTTTTTTCCTGCTTGTAACTTGTTCGCAGCATAATGAACATATTTAATATTATTTTCTTACTTTCCTGTTGTGGCAATCTGAGCCATGCAAACCTAAGAAATAGAGATATATTCTGTGTGTCATATGCCAGTGTCAAAGGACCATGCAAGCAACGCATGGTGCTATTAATATAACCCTCATTCAGCTACAGGACACACAACTGAATATAGTGGGATTATGCAAATAGTTCAAGCTAGCCATCTTCTTTCAATAGTGTTTTTAAAGGTAGTCATTCTGCTACAGATTTTTAAAAGGGTTGTTTTTTATATTAAGCAACTTTCTTTTCTAACAGTCTATGTACAGTTTTTAATATAGTAACTGTCAGAGGTCACTTACCAGAAGTTCTTTGTGTCTAATACATTAGTGTCATGGTGCTGGGAGCATGTGAGTTCTATTTTAAATTATGGTACATGTTTCTCCTTGTCTTTGCTGCTTTTACTTTCGGCTCTGACATAGCACTGTGATCTGCTATGATTAACATCATGCCCTTGTAATCCAACATTCTGACTATATGTATGATATTTTCCTTTAACACATTTCATAGAAGGGCAAGTTCTACTTTGTAGAGAGCATCACTTATTCAGAACTGGAAAAATACACTTATTTGGTTAAAGGTTTCAAGGTCTTCAGTCAAGGGAAGATAATTTCTTATGATCTCAAATAGTGGATTATTGTTATGCTTTGTTCTATCTATTTATTTATTCTGTTTTCTTAAAAATGAACAGAGAGTAAATAAAATATTTAATATCATAGGAATAAAGATTAAACTAAACTTTCTAATTGTTCCCTTGCAGCCTAGCAGGGACTAAATGTCATTGCTCTGTAATGAAATCTAGACACACTAGCCGGGGTGAACTGTGTTGGTTGTTTCAATGTGGTTCTTGACAGATATTTTAAAATAGGAGGCCACAACGGTAGTCATAGTGAAGCCATAATATAGTCATTTATCTTAAGCAGTTCGTTTTTCACCTCAGTTACTCCAGTACCATGGTTTTGTCTTCCTTTTTTAATCTAGATCAATTCCCTGATCTACTTCAAAGCAATCTGAAAGAGAGTTTTAGCACCACTGCTCTGAAGTGGAACAGTTGTAAAAAACCTCTTGTGCATAGGAACCATTTCATTTATTTTTGCTGCCATCAGCTTTGCATTGTCAAATAATGTCCTCAGCTGTGCAGACTATATGAGCAAATACGAAATTAAATGAATGGATTGGAAAGGAGAGAAACACAGGACTCATTTTTCAGAGGATCAAGAAATACTGCTTTTTGTATATAGAGTGAGTGTCATTTTAAAATAAATAAATCAGGGGTTTTCTTTTTAATCTTCCATGGTTGTTCCAGTGCTATTTCAGTGGGCCTTCTTACATTAACAATGTATTTTATTCTAACCATAATTCAAAATTGAGCTTGCAACTAATGTTCAAGACAGAAGTACATGTGTTCTGAAAAAGGACAGTACTTATTTAAAAAATGACCGGGTCCTTTGGTGGAAAATGCAGTGCTACTGCAACTAGAAAAGTAGAGGAATTGTATTCTGAGAAAATTCCAGCTTGTTTTTTTCTCTTTTAGCTATGTATATGAATAAAAATACAAAAAAGTGTTTCATAATTACAGAGAATTTTGGTTGAGTAATATCTGCATATTTTATTTCACTGTTATTGTTTCAGTTCATGCTTCTGTACTATTTCAAAATAGCATTAACATCCAATCTTATTTCTGTTGGCTCTGTAATTCAATTAAGACATCAAAGACTGTTTCTATTACTAGATCAACTTCTGTGAATCACATCTTCTGAATATTTGTCCTCTAAGTCCTGGCTTAACGTGAAAGAGGGAGCACACCTTCCTAAACACTTACAGAAATGAAAATTTGCCATCCCGATCCAATTCTGAAGTTGAACAAAATATTACAAACCAAACTGCTGCCGCCTTCAATTGTTAGATTAACATGCATTTCTAAAAATATAGTTTGAAATCGATCTGATTTTTTTCTTCTTCAGAATAAGTAATGCATATAAACATGCTATTTGCAGGACTATAAACATCAGGATCCATTTTGATGATCACGCTTCAGTTTTCTACCTCATTAGAATCTAGTCACCTAGGAATAATATTTCTGATTTCTCTATGGGTTGCAAGTCTCTCATACATACAGGCTTTGAAAAAAGTTCTGCTGGTATTTTCAGTTGCTGTCCAGGCTTTTTCTGTAGCTGCTCTCCAGATTGTTGCAATGCTTGCTGTGCATTAGAGTTTTGTTCAGTTCTCAGCATAATGTTTCTGATCCACTGTAGCAAAGATCAGGTCTTCTGGACTAGTTTAACTAGATGCTGATTGCTTTTCTCAGCAGACTTCTCAGAATTAATAGTAATTTTCCTTCTGTAATTAATTTTTCTACTTGACCCAAAGTATCCAATGCACTAGTACTGTGTCCTGGTGCTTTCTCAAATGTCAGACTAGATGTTTCACAATTCTAAGAACATACTACTTCACTCTAAGGGCTGTAGAAAGTTACAAGTTGCCTGGTAAATCTCTTTGAAGTTTTCTAAATGAAGCTCTTTTTCTCACCATTTTGACCTTTTTCCCCTTCTTGTACAAACGTAGATCTGCAACTGGGTATTACCAAAATTTCAGCAGAATTAGTTGATAAATATACTATTAAAAAATGTGGTTGGTGATCCTCTTACTTGCTTTTGTTGTGAGAGCTGTGTGACAGTGGTGGCTTTTTTTAATCATAGGATAATTCCATGTGTGGTTTTTTTTTTTTTTTTTTTTGGGGGGGGGGCTTTTTCATTTCTTTCTTGCTCTTCTTACAGTGCTCTTGTGTTTACTTTGTGCTAAGGACTGGTCTTAAGGAATCTCAAAGTTACATGATTATTTGCAGCTTGGCTTTCTCTCTATAGGCTTGTGTTCCATTCAAGCCACTAAACTGGCAGCTAACTTCTCTCTGGGTTTTCACATGCTGCTGGGAGGCAGAAAAAACAGTCTTATCCAGACAGCACTGTGAGGATGAGTTGCATGAAATTATTTACCCAGTCTGCTTGCAAAAAATATACATTTTTTGTAAACATATATGTTGTCTATTAGAAGTATTTTCTAGGACTTAAAAATACTGTACTATTTGAGAGAATAGTTTGCTGTGTGGCGTCATAAATAGTAGGTCTATTAAAAAAAAAGCAAGGTTTCAATACATTATAATTTTAAAGTACATACTTAAATGGATGAAGTGGCGTGTATCTTACTACAGGAAATCAGAATGAATAGGTTGAATTAGGTAGTCATAGTCTTCTAGAAATGGAAAGTAAAATGTTTTCTATAGATACCCTTCAGAGTCTTCATATGGATTTTTTTTTTTTTGTACTTCACACTAAATATCATTAAGCTGCTAGTAGCTGCAGATCTTGTATGTGAGAATACAAGATAACTGCTTTTCCCTATCAGTGAAGGCATGTTTGCATTTTTGTTTAATAACAACTTTGATCCTTCTACTGTTGGCAGTGGTCATTGAGAAATCCTGACATAAAGAAGGTATCTGCAAGATAAAGTTCCACAAGGGATGATTAGCAGCACTTAAGTTTTCTTTTTGTTGAAAGGAAGAATCCCTGATTGAACAGTGCATTGAATGATATGACAAGCAAGTACTTGATCCCTGTCCAGCTGGAAAGGAATTGTATTCATCAGCAGCTTTTTAGCTAAGGATGTCTTTATATTTTCACTCTTTGTTTGAGTCTCTCCAGATCCTCCCTTTACTTCATGTCAGCACTATATAGTAGGTATGCCAAGTGGTTTTGAAATTTAAATTACAGTCTCTTTTTCAGATGTTATTGGAAAGAACATGTAATTTATAACCACGTGTTAGGAGTACAGGATGTTCATGGTTCACTGCCAATTCTTCTTTTGTAAAGTTAATAAAACTTTCATAAAACACTTATACACTTGTATATTTCATGGTAAAGATTTTTTTATCTCATAGGCTAATGTAAAGATTTATTAAAAACATTTTTTTGTTAAGAGGAGTGTCAATAGTTTGCAGCTGAGTGTAATTTTGAATTCCCAGTAGATGACAGTCTGACTGAAAATGACACTAACAGCTTTGTTGATTTAGCACTAAAAATAAAGGATTCTTTCAAATGATATAAAGCTCTAATACCCTGAGTGTGCTGAAATACACTTGAGACCCTTAAGTAGAGTTTCAGCGAAATGTTCGCCAGCACTGTGGATTCCGGTGAACAAGCGTTAGCATGCTTATTGGCACTGACCCATTGGGCTCCCACCTAAAAATGAATGTGAAGGATTGGGTTCCTGCACTAAGAAGAGCCTCTGATATGTCTAAATATGGGAACAATCAGAGCTTTGGATAGTGTCATGGAATAGACTTCTAGTAAGACCTTGTGACATCACTGTGACTAAGTTTTTATCTTTTTTTTCCCTTAAAAATTGAGCACTTGAAATATTTAATTCAGTAGCAACCCAGAACTACTACCATCTGATAGCTATGAAGAGGTATGTGAAAAGAGTTGATGGTTTTATGCCAGCTTCTGCAGGATGGTTGTTCACTCTCTTTTTGTGATGTGATAATTGATAGCTTTGCTGGCGATCTTGGCAAAGAAGCTGGGGATTAAATAGCCCGTGAGATGGAACTTTCCTACTCTCCTAAGCGAGAAACAGATATGTTGGCCACGCAGCATGGAAGAGTCTGCAGTGCTCCTGCTGTACTATACATAAATACTGCAAAAGGTTTTCCTCCATCTTCAAATGGTTTTTATTCAAGCTAAGAGTATGTAGAGCTATCTACTCTGCATCTTTTCTGATTTTAACCTATTTTTCATTTGTATTCTGAAATAGGTCAGGTAATTTAGTGACAAAAATATTTTTCACAACTTTACAGCCACCTACTCTAAGTATCTACATCAATGTAAAGGAGGTACAAAGCAAAGGAGGTACAAAGCTCTACGCTTCTATGAATAATTGCACAAAGAAAACTGAGGATGGGACTCTGGTATAGACAGAACATTGGAATTGGTAACCAGTGAGAGGGAGTACTGATAAATTCGCTACTTATAGGATCCAATCGTTTACCCTTTCTGTTTTCCTGGGAAATCTACAGACACTACCTCTCAGAGTCTGGTAGCTACTACTTAAAAAAATAAACAAATCACTATTTACTCTAAGCCTGCCAGCATTTGATATTTCATCCATATGTTGTGACTACTGAAGTACATTTTTACTGTCTTAGGTGTTTTCTTAAAACAATTCACTCCTGATCCACAAGTGGCTAAACTTTGAGAACAGAAGGGCTACATGTACAGACCTGTAAATAGTAGTAATAATAATATCTATAAATGGTAGTTTGAGCAATGAAAACAGTAGCACTGAATACTGTAGGAAGCAGGGAGAGATTCAGGGAAAACTAAGGATTTGTTGTATTTTTCAATTTTATCTTGCCTCTGTGATAAAATAGAAATGTAGATCCTTAGAGAATCAATTAGTGTGCATAGAAATAAGGAGGAGGTAATTATATAGAGGGATTTAAAGACAAAATGGTTGAAAACTGAATGTGTTTATAAGAAAATGTTGAGTGGCTGCTGATTCTTGACCTAGATCATACAGTGGTCACAGATTTGGTTTCAATAATATCAGGTTTTTAAGGCCTATGAAACATGGTTTACATAATGGAGCAGGTTTTGACACGGGTTGACCTCCCAACAGTGTATGGGTTGTATATACACAAAGTATGAGAACATAAGCTGCATTTCTGAATACAGGTTGGCAGAGTGACTGTATTGTGCTTTTCCTTCTGTAAGCATGGCTTTCCAGATGCAGGAAAAAAAGTGAGAGAGAGAATCTTCTCAGTTGTTGTAAGGGTATTACCCATCCTTACAAACCTGGCATCACTAAGCAAAGAGCATCTTGAAACAATTTTAGTCCTATGTAAATGTAGCATGGTAAACTCAGAATTCTGACGTTATGAAAAGCGGTATCGTTAACTGATAAAGAAAAGTGTGCTATTCTCTGCAAGAACTCTGTTGTGCTGATTGTGTTCTCATACCGAATAATCCTATCCATTTTTACTGTCAAATGAAAAGCATAGTGAGGTTCAGGATATTTCTCCTTAAGCAGTGATTGTGGTGCAAGGCTTATTTGACACCATTTGCTTAGTAAGGCTTATAGAAAAAGTTAATATACTTTATTAAATCACCTGAGAAAGCCTTAAAAAAGAGAGCAGCTTTTAGACATGCAAGCTCTTCAAAAGGATTGTTCTAAATGAATCACTCCAGATTTGACTGTGAGCTGAACGCCACGTTTTTCTACACAGTAAATTCTTTCCTTCTAAGCTTCTAGTAGGCTACATGTGTCTGGGCTATCTTTTGAAATTTTGTATCAATCCCATCAGCTTTTCAGAAAGACATTTGCTAAAGAAGTTTTACCTGCTACATTAATGTGACTCTGCAGAGAATTACTCTGGTGCCATTACTATTAATCTTCCTTAATATAATTACAAAGCAGGCAAAACCTGTGTTAACTTGGGGAAAGATGTAAAATGTATACGGTGGTCTTTAAAGTTTCCTAGTAGGAAATAAATAGTTCTTATTTTTATGTAAAGTTAGTTTATTCTGTCTTAAGTTTACAAACATTTAACCTATTTGACTGTAATTTTAATATAGCATTCTTAGTTATCTGGAAGATTTTCATATTTTATGATTAATATCTTTGTTGTGGATTATTCTTCTTTATATAAGAAAAAAAGTGTAGAGAAAAAAAGATATGGTTATAAACTAGTGACTCTAACTTTAAAAAAGTGAGTCATTTGCATTTCCCTCTGTTTTTCATTCTACTATAATCATAAAAGATTAAAAGGTGAAAAAATGTGTATCAGCTGGTCTGTGCATGGGATAGATCTACTTCAATAGACTGTCTTGTGAATA
The DNA here is from genome assembly GCA_033124195.1 of Coracias cyanogaster. Taxonomy (NCBI): domain Eukaryota; kingdom Metazoa; phylum Chordata; class Aves; order Coraciiformes; family Coraciidae; genus Coracias; species Coracias cyanogaster. The sequence continues at coordinate 21,765 of JAVSBS010003384.1, read as the reverse complement.
ATGAAGTATAAGCTATTATAGCTGAACTCTCATGACTACGTTATTAAACTATATAGAGGAGTGGGCCTTACAGTGACAAGGAAGGGCTATACACTAATGTTTTCTCTTTGTGGCGTGGACAGAACAATTGCCCATACACACTGTGATGAATTGGCACTTGTGCAAGAGAGTGCTGCTTTCTGAAGTGGTGATTTCACTGTTCATAAGGGTCCAAGTAAGCCAAGTACTACCCACCTCTAATCTTCAATGAAGACTTGCCTGTCATGTTTATCTCATTCCATCTTTCTTGATTGCTGGAGCTCTTTGGAAAGAGGTCTGCTGTTTGCAGAGCATTGATGGTTCTCTTCCTTGACACTGTCTTTTGCAACAACACCTCAAACTTCGCCCTGGAGAAGGCTGCATGCTGTATTATTTTCATTGAATGGTAGCCTCTTCCCAACTGACATATTTTCTCTGGATGAGTACTAGACCATTGTCTGCTAAAAACAGTAGGACTCTGTAAAAACTAAAGGCTAAAGCGAACACATTAGGCATAATGCTTTCAATAGTGTAAACTTGTTTGTGCTAGTACAGACTTGGTGAAATATTCTCCAAAAATATCTTAAGGTGTTTTGAATTTTTTTTTGTTATAAGATACATGTTAGAAGATTAAAGCGTGTACAGAACAGTCCTCCCTCTCATTCATGTCAAAATGAAATTGATAATTGCCAGTTTTTAACCAGCTCAAAAGATGCTTTCACAGCCTTCCCTTTGCAGGAGATTACTTATTGTTGCCTTTGATGTTGACATTATTTAATAGAGATCTTTTTTCTTTATGAATTGTTTCAACTTGCTCGTGCTGTCTTCAATTTAATGAAGCTTTCGAGAAGGAAACAGTAAACAAATGTGATAGGATGGTTTAGGAAGAATGTGAATTGTATTCTTTAGCAAGAATTGTTTATGATGATGGTTTCATAATATGTAAAACATATGGACCACCAGAAATCTAAATGTCAGACTTTGGGTATTTGATTTATTATTTCATGTAATTTATATTTTATTCACTTTTTTTTTCTTTTTCCTCCCTCTTCCTTATTAGTGTTTCACTGTTTGAAACAATAGTATAGATCTGAACAAGACAAATTCCTCTTGCAGGACTATACTATTCATTGACACATCAAAAATGCTGAAAACAAGCTACCGAATGTCATGATTTTATAGCTTACAGGGGATCTGAGAGTGTTACAATTGAAAGAGACAATAAAACTAACTTAGCTTTTCTTGTGATCTCCCTTCTAAGACGTGTTAGTAGGTCCATCTACAATGCCATTTTCCCCAAGTCTGTTTTTCTCAGTCTGTTTGCAGTGCAGGCTTGTACTTGCATAATATCTGTAAAACCTGATTTCTCACCTAGGAGTCATTCAGAACCACTGGATTCTATTGCAAGGTAACCTGCACCAAAGCAGTTTTCAATATTCTGTCTCAGCTACCAAAACAATAAATCCTCATTTTCCTGCTTTTTAATTATGAGTGCACTTGTGTAAAAATAAACACAGACTATGTAATTATAAAGTGACTACTTACCACCATCTTCATTTAACCTTTATGTTTTGCATTCTGAGTACAGAAAACAGTACACAACCAGTGCAAACAACAGTCACGTTGTATGAAGTTTATTTTAATAATGCCAGCACAAACTAGTGGGAATCAGAAGACTGAATTTGCACCATGTCCCTTTGTCTCTGAGAGTTTGCTTCTCCTGAGTTTGCCTGAATTTTAGCTTCTTGCAAAACGAAAATTTTATTGCTTAGTGTGCTCTATACGTGTGGACATTTTGCTAATTAGCTAAATGAATTCAAATCAAGTGTTGACCAGCACAAATTAATTTGCTGCTCCCCAACTCCCCCAAATTGTTGATGTGGAATTGTCATCAGGGAAAATGGGAAAGGAAAAAAAGTTTGAGTAATCTTTGATCCTGCTTTCAGCAAACCTCTTCTGTACAAGTGAAGGGGAGATCAAACAAGAAAAATGTGTGCTGTACTGTGCTATAGGAATCCAATACTCCCAAGAATCATATATAGGTGAAAATATGAAATCTGCAAAGCACATCATAATTAAGTAGAAATTATAACTGAGAAATGCAAAAATGTGGTTTGTGTATTTTCCTGGACTGCTGGACTTTGGGTGAAGATGGCATTGAGCTGGTGTCTCAAAATTCCATCTACATAGCACGTTAGACTTCAGAGGCACCTGGTATCCAAGTAGAGCGTGACTAATTCTGCATAATAGTGCATTTTTCTGGGTGTGGGTTTACAAAACATATCTCTTCCTGAGTATTTCATTATCATTGTCATTATTGTTTCATGTCATTGTCTCCCTAGAGCTGTGCTTTGACTTTTTATTATGACAGTGTTCTATTTTAAATTTCTGTAAAGAAATCAGTTATGATGGGCATTATTGTTCTACTGTATTATTCTACTGTATTTTTCAGCAGAATTATTTCTTTCCTCATTTGTAACAAAACTTCTTCTGGAAGATGAAGTGCCATTGGTATAAGATACATATCTTCATATATATAACTTCTTTGTGGCCTAAGGTGGTCTGTATACATTGAATTCTGATATAGCTTATTAGGGTTACAGTAGGATTTTTGGGGTTTGGTTTATATTTTTAGTGGTACTAATTGAGATAATTCATACTTGTAAATGTAGTTATACCATGGACAGACAGGCTTTCATTCCCATATGGCATGAAGCTAGTCTGATAAAAGCATATCTTTTCAATGTTTATAAACTTACCAATGTTTAGAAATATCCATCTTATCAATGCTTTTAGATATCTGAAGAGTGGGCGTCAAGAGGATGGGGCCAGTTTCTTTTCAGTGGTGCCTAGTTGTAGGACAAGGGGCAATGGGCACAAACTGGAACACAGGAAGTTCCACCTAAATGTAAGGAAAAAATTATTTCCTTTGAGGGTACCCAGGTCCCAGAACAGATTGCCCAGAAAAGTTGTGGAGTCTCCTTCCATGGTGAGATTCTAAACCCACCTGGATGCAATCCTGGACAACCTGCTCTGGGTGAACCTGCTTTAGCAGTGGGATTGGACTAGATGGTCTCCAGTGGTCCGTTCCAACCCTTACTATTCTGTGATTCTGTGATATGTACATATGTGCAGGAGAAATATGACTGTATGTTGAGGAAGAGGGGATTTATACCATTCTATTACGTCAGAATTACTAGGCAATATAAGTTTTGTGTGTAGAGAAAGCCTTTGATAAATAAAGACATTCAAGACACACTGTGTCTTAAAGTGGGTAGCTGATAAATGAGAGAGGAACAACTGAAATCAGTGGAAGCGTATTTTAACTGCAAACCTGGAGCAGATAACCATAATGCTGCTTTTTCGTTTTATGTTTTCAATTCTGCTTTTATATCATTTGGGCTAAAGAGGCTTTGCTGTTTTGAGTTTAATAGCTGGCAAACGAGTTGTGATTTTGTTCCTCAATGTGGTTAACGTGCTCACAAAGTTATTAGTAAGGTACTTCTGTATGTTGTGGGATAACATCTGTGACTTCAGCTCTTTACCGTGTCCTCTATGTGTTTGTATGTTGTCTGTGTGTTCCTGCATGTCTTAATGGACAGTTCAGTTGTGGGGGAAGGAGGTCCAATTCCAATGAAAAGGAACAAAGGCTAAAAATGCGTTTCAAGTGGCACCCACCCAAGGACTGCTTCTACTCCTTGTCCTGCTTTCAGTTACATCCTTCTCCTTCAAAAAAATTACACTTTCTTGAAAAACAATACTACACATTTGAAAGAAATGTGCATATTGAAGTGTGTGAATATGAACTGTTAGGGACCTAGTCAGCTGCCTTCTGCTGTGCATAATCCTTCGTTGTTGTCACACTATCCTACTTATGTTACCCACCCAGTCTTAATTTTGTTCCATTCATTTGTTTCATACTGTAAATACTCATTTGATGCCTCCTGTGACTTTGTGTTGTGCATTAAATATATGTTGAAGGGCTTTAAAAGAAATATTTTCTGTGACATTTTAAGTTACAAGTTTGTGAGAGTTTTGCTTTTATTTCCACAATGCACTATGTTGTTGCAACAGAAGGATATTTTTACACATAAAAACGGAATGCCTGGTCTCTTTGATGTTACGAAATGTGTTGATAAGATGTTACAGCAGAGTTCTTAATAGTAGCAAAATTATTTTTAACTCAAGGCAGGACTTTTGATTCCCTCTTCCTTTCTGTAGGTATCTACCTTGTCCTTCCAGCATATTGCTCTCCAACAATATTTTTCCAATTTTTTCTCTTTAGTCTCTGTTCTCACTCCTGTGATAATTAGCTCTGTTCTCTCTGACTCAGCCCACTAGGCAGCAGCAGAGCCTAGATATTCTTAGGTCAGTTAACAATAATAATTGTGAGCATTCTGCATGCTCAAGAAAACAGGCCAGTGCCAGTGGCTCTGGCTGATTGTGGGGTAACAAGAGAACTTGAAAGCTAGCTTTCAGCAGTAACTATGGAGTAGCTTTTATTCTTGTGTAATAGCCTAGGTAACGTCCAGCCATAAAAAACAGCTACACCAAGATTGTGAAATCTACAAATGCTGTATTTGAAGTGTCTCCTGGTAATAGGAGAATAACATTTGTAGAAGGCCCAGCTGCTGTCAAGAAGGATCAAGCAGGCTATTATGTCCTTAATTCTCGTTCCTGCAGCCTGCGCTGACTAAAATCTGATCTCCACTGCTGTGAGCCACCATGTTAGACCTTCATATGTCATACTGGAGTAACAAAAATGCAAAATATGTCTTATTCCAGACAATAAGGGTAGGGTTTTTTTCAGTGTTTTACAGTGGTTCAACATGATGGAATCACTTTAGAATATGAACCGTCTATTCAGCCACTGAGTTGTAGCTGAATATAGTCAGGCTGTCACAATGTCCTACTTTGTTGTGTGGGTTAGAGTAAGTCTTTCAGTGCTCTTTTGCAGCTGTGCTTTGGTATATCTCAGTGTGAACCTTGGCATGAGAAAATCTCATTTAAATCCATGAAGTTGGTTTCTTCAGCACCAATGACCAAGGAGAGAAGTAATTATATGTGGCTCGGGCCTATTTCTAATCAGAAATAAACATAGGAGATAATTATGGCTATGAAATAATTTTATGTAAGGAAGATGTAAATATAGAATTTGGATAACCCGATACATTAAAAATCTTCTTTACCTGTGGTTTTGTTGAGATTTTTAAAACAGCTCTTCCAATTTAGGGCTTTTGATAGGAGGAATTAACCAGTACAGAGCTATTCTTCCTGATGGTTTATGACTTGTTAATCACATGCTAATGTATTAGTGACAGATCTTTTTATTCTGTCTTAACTGCCATAGCATCCAGACAACATTTCCCTGAGCAAGAAGCAATTGTTTCTGGCCTCTATACTATCAGAAACTGCTAGGAGAGTGCTTAAGTCTACTAGCCATAGGTATTGATGTTAATATAAAAGAAATACATGTGCTGCTTTCTGGAGGCGGTACAAGGAAATGTCAAGTACACCTTCCTGAGAAGCAAGGCCTTTTGAGCAGCTGGGAGGAACAATTTCCAGGACTCGATAGCTTGTGTTTCTCCATAATTGGCATTTGGTTCAGAGCTGTGTGGGCAAAACCCCCTTGTTAGATAGCATCCCACTTTCTGAGTTTTCTTGACCCTGACAACTCCTGAAGTAAAGGCACAAATCCATCTAACTCCTCTTTTGAAGATATTTAGGCACTTTGCTGTCAGCAGATTTCAGATTCTTTGATAATCTTAACTGCTGTATTGCTAACCGTCTCCTATTTAACTGTCTGTGTGTCTCCTTTAGGGGCCACATCTGTAAGCAAGTTCTTTCAGAACTGAATTTGGCATGTGTCTGGTGCTGTCAAAACTCTACAGAAAATGGAATTTAAGGAGCAGAAGGAAAGATACATTTTATATGCCACCTCTTACTGCCTAAGCATTTTTGTAGTTGTTAGACCCTATTCATTACAGCAATGCAGGCATTTGTGGTTTGAAATACTTCAGTGCTTAAATAGTTCAAAGCAGTGGATATAAAGGAAAGGTCAGTGACCTTAAAATGAAAGTGGTGGGCTATATATAATTTGTATTTTATTTCAGCCAAGCCAAACAAAATGAGACAAATAATATTAATGTAAGATGATGTTGGAAATTTTGTACTAAACAGTGCATGGCTTTCTGGGAAATGTAGTTGTGACAAATATGTTGGGAAAGCTGGAAGACTGGTTCAGAAAACCAATCAAAGTTTACTACCAGCCAAAATCTTACTTTCCCAGTTACGGAGAGAGATTGATACCCCTGGTAAAAGAGTAGGAAAGGCAAGGACAGAGCTCCTAACTCATTGTTATGGCCATTATGTAGTGGCTTTCACATGCTTACAGACAATATCTTGGTCTTGCCAGACTGAGGACTATTTCAGCATAAATAACTGTATAAATAACTGTAGCTCTTAAGCTCTCCTGGACTGTGGAAATTCCATTTCTACAAAGTAAAAGAGCATATTCACCTGCAAAATATTTTCCCTACTGGGTAAAAATCTCATGAGCTTTCATAATGTCAGTGGATTATGTCAGCTCCTTCATGAACTTGGGAGGAAAGGGGAGTAATCCAACTTTTACAATTTCATTTTGTCTGTAAAAGGTGTGTGTTTTTTTTTCTCGTAATGCTATTTGTGTGTGTGTGTGTCTGTGCATGCCAGGATTTATGACTGAATAAACCAAATATAGAACAGACCACTTACATAATATTTAACATATGTTTTAATGTCAGATGTGAGTTAATTTTAGAAAGAGTAATGGAGGGAACCAGGCAAAATGGATCATTGCTCTTCCCTGAATGTGATTAAGCAAAGAGGAAGGATTCTATCCCACCCCACCCATGTATTCGGTATACATTTCCTGCAAGTCCTTTAGCAGAGGAATATAAAACTGACTTCCAAGTGAATGTAGACAGATGTTGGGTGGTCTTATTTTGCACATGATTACTCAGTACTCTTATGTAGGAACACACTGGTTCCCATCCAAGTAAAAAGCCTGAAACATAGATTCTTCATCACATTGTCCATTCTAAAGGTAATGGATTCTGTTAATGAATAAAATCCAGCTAAAAGATACCTCAGCCATTAATGGAACATTAGAGGTAAGATTAAAACCCATTTGTTGCAGAATTCACAAGAAGTGTGGGTGTTGTACTGCAAACTATTAAGACTCCTATTTTGTATGCATAATATGTGTTATGGTAATGTATTTAAATCACTATTCCTGCTGAAGAAAATTTGTTTTGAAAATATATTAAATTCATGTCTGTAAAGAAGTAACTAAGAGTCAAACACTGATCTATCCACTTCCTATATATGAGTGGTAACTGATGTATGTTAATAGATGCCCAACACCTAAAATGCCCAGGACAACTGGTTGGCAGTTTAGACTAAATCTGAAACACACTATCCTGTGCAAAATGATGAGATAATGAAAACATTTTTACAAACCCTTGCTGATTGGTTTTTTTTGTTTGCATAGTGTAGACTGGTTATACTTAGGAGTATCTGATAAATTGTATCTGATCAAAGATGGGTGGAAAGTTAAAATATGGCTGTGATCCGTTTTGACCCTAGGGAATTTTCTGACACAGGCTCAGTTCTACTGAATCGTGATAAGTCTTTTTAAGCAGATAAACATACAGGTTCCTCTTTAGAAAACAATTGTGAGGCACCCAGAGTAGTAATTTGAAGGAAGAAGTGGAAAGCCCAGAAAACTCTTTATACTCCATTTAATTTTTTTCTTGCTCACGTGTCATCCCTTTTTACTGGTTATTTTGTTGCTCCTTCACTTCACACTAATTCTCACAATACCTACTACTTCTTCCCTTAAAATACTTGTAGACCAGTAATTTGTCCTGTAGCTCTTTGTTTTAAGCCAAATCGTCTAAGGTCCAACTTGTATAAATTCCAGTTCAGTGAGGTAGTTAATACAGGAAAATCAATGGAGATACAGAAAAAATCAACTTCTGATATGACATAACTTCAGTTTGGAAGTTCTTTAGAAGGCAATTTTACTTAAGATACGACGGTGTAATAGAAATCTGTTAGAGTACTTCAGATCTTTAAATATGCTTCATGTAATGACTAGTGCCCTTGTTCAACTTGCTTAGATATTTGTTAGTTTAATGACAAAACTTCAATGATGAAAAATGTATTTCAGAGGAATATAGAAATCCAAAGACTCTTCTTCACTTTAGTTTTTATCTTTTTAAAACAAACCAACCAAACAAAAACCCCTAAAACTTCAAATAACTTTGGGAACTGACTTAAAGAGATTAAGAGACCATTCCTTCCAGTACAGCTGAAAATTACCAAGAATCCTGGCTAATCTACAGATGCATCAGAAATTATATTTTGAAAGATGTTACTAGAATTTCAGCTTTGTGTGCTGCTCCTGCTTTACGGGAAGCATTATACAAGCTGAGTTTCTTTGTAGTGCAAAATTTGTCAAGAAAAGTATGCATGGAGTTGAAAGGTCACTGCTTGTTCTATATTCTCACAGCTCTGATGCTACAGTGTTTAGAAGAGCACTCCTTAATTGCACATTGTAGGAAATTAAGCTCCTCTTTCTGTAAAGCTATCTAAACTACATTTGGTGACAGCATATCAAATGTCCATTCTGTGAGCAGGTTTCAGAAAAAGTGTCAGAAGTGAAAGCCAGTGTTGCTGCTGTTTGTTACAGCATTGCTGCTGTTACAGTGTTGCTGTAGTAAAACAGCATTTTTCTCCTGCAGTGAAGCTGGGTTCTGTGGATGCTGAACTTCTAGAATGTTTGTGGCAGACGTTCATCGTAACCTAGCTCTGTGGTGGGCCGAGTCCCACGTGATGGCTGTAGAACCCTGATGGAAACACTGGCTTGTTGTAACATAGTTTATTTTGGTTAAATGAAGTTGTAGAGTACAAGCTTAATTTTAGGTTATCTTGTTAGAAAAATTACATGTCATAAACCAAAGAGAGAACTTTTGTTTGACCTTTCATAAAAGAAAAATGGGGAGTGAGGGGAGATGTGTAGAGGGGTATGTATTAACTGGAAAAGAAATTGGAAGCAATTTTCTGTTATAAATTCTATGTGATACCATTTTGCAAATAACAAACAAAAAAACACAAAGCCAACAAAAAACGCAATTTTTTGGGGTAACTTTAGTAGAAGGCCATCTGGACACAGATATGAGAAAGCAGATAGTATTATTCTATTCCAGGTTCTAATTTGTCAATCAAATAATCTCACTTGATTAATGAATTTGCTATATTCAGAATCCCTTATTTTTGCTATATTGCTGCTAATGAATAAAAGTCACCAGGAAAACCCTAGCTTACTTTTAACTTACAGTCACAAAAGCAACCCAACTGTGATAGTAGCATACATAGGTAAACAAAGGAAAACTCAACTGAAATTTTGTAGTAAAGCAAATAAGGGGTAAATAAATTCCCTCCACATAAATACTTACTTGTTCATTCATCAGTCTGTCTGCTTTAGGTTTTTTATCAATAACTTTCTAGAAAGTAAAAAATTGAGCTGAAGTTCTGAGGGGAAAAAAAAAAAAACACACTAGTAAGTGCCTCATCCTGTTGTCCTATATTTAGTGGTAGCTGATTCAAGGTCAAACTTTGAGTGCAGAGATTGCTTTTACTTGATCATATTAAAATTCTGACACTCTGCACCATTAAAGCAAAAATAATTAAAGTCTTGTTTTAGTTGTATTCAGATTAAGAGGTAATATTTGAAAATTAGTTAGGTAGAGAGTTCATTGCAGATTGTCACTACAATATTGATGCAAGGTTTGAAGGTAACATTCTCCTCCTATTTTGATTATTAAATTACTTTAAAAGTCTGAACATAGAGGTTTCTGGCTGGCTGTCAATGATGTTATGGCCATGTCAATAATGCCCTTTAAGTGCAGGAGTCTGACTCTCTCTTTTTTGATATATAAATTCTATTTAATAATAACAAAAGGACACTTAAAGGAAAGTCTTCAGCTTCTTGCCTTATCACACCATCCAAGGCATATAATAATCTTCTGAAAATGCACTACCTCTCATGTTTTATTGTTTAAATATAGGTCAGAAATATCTATCTTACTAGACAGGATGGTCTAAGTGCTACTTGGAATGGACTCTGAGGGCGGGGAAAAGTCTAACTATATCCTCAACTTCCATGCGAGCAAAATCCAGAATGGCTTCAATTACAGTTCAGAAATATGGATGCAGGGAAGGAATAACCTTTCTTTTCTAATGTTGATCAAATCATGCAAATGGCATTAATGCTGGGATAGGCCAGCCTAGCAGCAAAGCAGGTGCTTGAAGAAACTATGTTCAGGGCAGAATGCTGCACCTTTCCTTTGTTTAAGTAAATCCTTTGGAGTGTCTTGGACTTTTCATCATTATTTTTTTGGAAACAAAGATGCATTAAATCAAGGTGCTAGGTAGATTCCTAGGAAATGTTTATCTTCTTAACTGAATTATATCTAAACTTTCAAGGTTAGTTTCATAGGGATCTATTCACTTCATATGATGTTGTGGCGAAGAAGGAGAGGAAGGGGGGAATGCAGGATGAGAATACATTCAGTCAAAGGAACTGACTGGAGGAGTAGCTCTTTGGGTGTGTTGGCTTATACCCTCCTTGTTATCCTCACCAGTGACAGAGATGCATGTGAAAGGACACTGTTTGGAGTCTGTGGCTAAAGAGAGGGCAGATTGTTACAAAGCAGACTTGCTGTTGAAGGGCCTCCAGACTTAAATAGTTTTAATAGGCTATCAGACTCTTAGGTCAGTGGAAATGTTTGTAGTTGATGTCTAGGGCTGCAGAGAGCTTATATTTTAACACATTCTCGCAAATACCATGAGAAAGAAGTGTTTGGGCCGAATGTACCTGTAGCGAACTACTGTTAATAACCCTGTGCTTACCTCGTTGCAGTTATGTTTTTACTTTGTTAATCAATAAAAAAAAGTCAAGTCTTTAAATAAATAGCTATACTAAGGGAGAAGTGGGCCGTCTTTTTTTTTTTTTCTCCTCCCTTCTTGGAGGCCATATTGCTTATTTCAAGCAATGTTGGTAACATTCCAATGTTCTTTTGATAAGCATATTAGCCAAGACCAAAGACCATGGGAACAAAAAGGAAAATGGCATTGTGGGTTATGCAAGTAAGCATTTTTGTTTTCATTTCTGTGCAAGATGAGTGGTATTGCAGGATGATACAGACCAGAACTCATTGTTAATGCATTTTTGCTAGGAAGTTCTCAGAAGACAAGAGGTCTCTGGAAAGCAAGCTTTCAGACAAGGTCAAGGGTAACAAAATGCTTCTGGACACTATTCTTCAGGGTAGTAGTCTAGTCTGGATTTTTCTCATGCAGTGGCTGGAAACATTAAAATACGAGTTTAATAATCTCAGTTAAAAACTACTGCAACATGAGAAGTATACTGTCAACTTTGTTATAAGAACTTGCAGGTACTCTCTCTGCCCTTTAGTCTGTGTCCTGCCTTTTGCTGATTTATGGTAATTTTTCTATTTAAAAAAACCTTCTCTCTCTGTTACTTTTTGAAAGCTCTACCAAAAGATGAGAAATGGAGAGCACAGTTGTGCTGTGCTACACAGAGAATATCTAGTGAAATTAATTTAAAACAAACAGCTGTCAAGTAAACAAAACACATACATTGTGGTTTCCCACTAAAACCTTTAATTTATATTTACAAAAATACTGCTTAGGAGAACAGATAGAACAATATATTTCTATGTACAGCCTGTTCCAAGTTTATCATAGTCCTTTAAGGCATTTGCAAGCTAGCTCACTTTCATCATAACCAATCTTCTGTCCTTTTGTTAGAATCTTTTGAAAGATGGGAGAGCCTAAAAAAAATATTCATATTTAACAAAAAGGTCTTTTTACATAAGCAATAAATCTCCCAGAATATATCACAACATATTATTTCATGTAAATGGTCCTATGAAGTAGAGCTTTTTCTTTTTGTTCCTCCTGTAATATGACTGCCTTCAGCTGCATGTCAAAGTCCTACTCACTGTTCCCTTATCAGTGAGCTGACTTTTTTCATTTAAAGACAAAACTCTACTTTCTTAGACATGAAGAAGCATATCTACAACAAAATTACAGTGTTCACTTTCTGATTATATAACAATGGGTTTGCGGTGTAAAATGTACAGCATTTACTACAACAAATTAAATATAAAATGGATTCTTTATTCTATATTTTTGACCTTTTTGTTGTCTTCTCAGTAAATGGATGTTGTGGTCAGTTCAGAATTTTTATCTTAAATTTGAAAACAAAACCCCCTTCCTCTAAAATTTATAATAGTTTCCCCTCTTTGTACTTGGGCTTTTTTCCCAGAGGGTGCTAATAAGTAGTGTTCTCCTGACAGATAGTTTTGTGTATAACTATCCTTCTTTGAAGTTGCTACCAGTTACTTAGAATTAAAAGAAAACTTTCTGTAGCAAGGATGCTCTCTTCCAAAGTGACTTCTATTTTTTTCAAGTAAAACTTCAGCCAGTAGCCACAGAATTGGTGTTTTCTCACAGTTAAGAAATCTTTATTCCACTTACTATTGACCCTCTGAGGAAAAGAGAAACGAACAAGAAAAGGGGATGCATACATAGATTAAACTCATTTGAATCTTTAGCTTTAAATACGTGGATTATTCACGTATGACTATTTCATACAGAAATGGTAGAAAAGAAATAAACAGATTTCTGTCAAGCTCTAATGTAGCAGTTTTCTAAGTCTACCACAATCATCTTCATCAAAGGTATATAACTGCTTTACTTTCAGTTCAGTACCTTGAGAACTCATTGCGTATGAAAACAGTATTCCAAGAGCACGATTCCGTTTTTCAGGCCAGAAAACACTTTCTTAGGAGGTACCCTCTGGATACAGCCCTCCCTTAAATTACCATTACAGGTATCTTCCATTACAATTCAAATCATAACGAGAGTCACTTAGACAGTTGTATCTGTGTTTCAGCTGGGCTGAGACACTGTTCCTGGAAATGACCTTGATAACCATGTCACAGAGGTTCCTGCTTGAATCACTGCAATACAATCCTGTTCTTGTCCTACATACAGCCCGTCTTTACTTCCCACCTTCTGAAGTAAACTCAAAAAAGCACGTTCTGGTTAAACACTTATGTCTGAGAGGGTCCTCTTTCTTAGCTGTTCCTCACAAAAATTGTTGCCTGTGTAGGAAAAGAGCTTCCTCAAGAGCCGGTAAGATATGAGTACTTGGAATAAGAGATATGGTGCCCACAGCATTTAGGAGTGCACAGTGGTGCTTTTTTACCTCTACTGTCAGAAACTTATAGTACTGGTTGAATCCTTGACTCGTGCTTTTGATGGACTCACTAAGAAAATTCCTAATGTTCTTTATGCTGTTCATCCCATGCCATCCCTTTTTGCTCTCTTCTCTCATGTTGTCCTGGGATTGGCTGAAGTTATTCTTTACTTCCCCCTTTGAGAGGGCAGCAGGAGATAGAAAAACCTAGCCCTTGTAACTTTTGCGGAGATAATATGGGACAATACTTACTTGCGTAAGTAGGTGGCATGTTTTGTTTGGGTGTATGGTAATGCTTGCTCTCAGATTAGTGCTTCCTAAAATACGGTCTGCTGTTATAATCCCATTTCTTCAGGTGAACTAAGATCCATTGGGGTTTGAGGATACTACTGTGAAGCTTGAGTTTGGGTCTTATACTGCATTTGTTTAATATTTTCTGTCTCTTGTAGAAAGTCAGAATGCATAATTTGTCAGCCTTAAAAAAAAACTGAAACAAACAACAACAAAAAAAATGGGGAAAAAAGAAAGAGGGGGTTGCTTTTCCCAGTTGTATGAAATGTTCACAGCACAGCTCCATGAGTTGTCAACACAATGAGGCTGGTAGCAAACTTTGCCAAGAGGCAGGAAAAAAGCCCAGAGGTTTTAAACCAGCATCGCTGCTGAACTCCTTGTGTCATCAAACCATGATATAAATTGTAATATGCTTTCCAGAAAGAAGGCTATACTACTGTTAATATTTCTGTAGATTTAACTTTGTGTGGATCCTTCTTCTTCTGAAATACCTCTGAAATCCAGTTCTGAATATTTCTTGTATCTGTATCCTCTCTTGTTCACAAAGACAGCAGCTCTTTTTCAAAATAAAAGCCATCCAGAAAGCTACTTGAATATGAATCTCGCTCATTCAGGAGTGGTGTGGTTATGGGCACTGCCTCAAGCAGTTTCCCCTGCTAAAAAATTCAGGAAGTCATGCAGTAAAAGTTAACACAGCATATGAATTTCGGTTAGTAGCAATACACCCCTAACTTTTCTTCCTTTTAACTGCCAACAGCTTAAAAAAAAAACCCCGAACATAAAAAAAGACATTTGCATGTAATCATGAATATTTTTGTTTTCAGTTGCCACTGAAAAGGATTCAGGCAAGAAATTATGGGTAGATCTATCCAAAGGATGAAAATCTAATTTTGTGAAATTTTGGAGCTTACCTTCTTCAATGGAGTGAAAACAAATCTCTGAACGCTTTTTTTGGGGGGAAAAAAAAAAAAGTTAAAGTAGAAAGGTACTTGAGTAGATTGGGATTTCTGAAGACTGCTTCTCTCACTTGTTGCCACATAAAACTTTCTTGTCAAACCAACTGCATCTCTGTATTGTAGCTTTGGTAAAACAGCCTTATAAAAATCTGCATCTTCTCAGTAGTCGAAACATTTTCAACTTCAGTTAATAAGAAGACACAATGAAATACTTGTAATTATTGCAGTTCAGGCTATAATTCATTGTAGTTTTCATTACAACTGAATTACAGAAATTTTTTCTTTTGTTCCCACAGTTTTCACATCACATTCTAGTTTGAGGATGTCATATGTGGATAGCATATATGTATAGCAGTATGCACAGACTCCACATGATGTGTCTTTGGTTCCAAAACCTGATATAGGGCAGAACATCTGCAATAGCATCATTGTTGCTATTTCTTCATGTCATGTTTATTCTAAGTAGAGAAAGTATTTCTTTAAATATGGCTAAAGAAATCAGATGACTTTTAGAAAAACTAGGTTATGATGTATACATTGCTGCAGTTATTGGTATGTAATACCATTTTATTGGATTAAGCAGAGACAACTCTATGTACAAAAAATGGAGAAGTAGAGCTGATGATGTCTTCTGAAGCTGTCTTGTCTCTTGATATTAAGAATGTTGTTTTAATAAGAGAAATTATTTCAAAGATGACATGGATTAACTTGTGGAAACATAAGTTATAGTGGCATTCTATTATTAAGGAGAACTATTAGACCTATTCTTTTTGGCTGAGTTTCAGTACAGTTGCATCCATTCTGATATCTATGCTTCCTGTGATTGTTCTTTCTGGAAAGTAAAATTATTTGCCTTGTAAAATTATATGCTTTTCCAATGAATACTTGTACTGTCTTTTGCTACAAAATAGCTACTGATGTCCACCCTTGAGGTTGCTATAGTTTGGAGACTATAAAGAGCTTCTGGCTCACAGAGCCTATAATAAATAGCCTTTGTTATACTGCCTCATTGGAAGGTGCTATATAATTTAAAAATTTCATTTCCTTTCAATTAGTAGCTGGTTACATTTGATGAGCTACAACATTGTTTCCCTTGTACAGATTGAGTCAACACAGTCAATGAGCTGTTAAATCTTCCCATGAACAGAAACAATAGGAAGTGATTAAGTGGGGACAATCTGGTCATTACAAAGGAATTGTCCTTATCATTAGAAAGCAAGACAAACACTCCTGGGTGTGCCCAGGCTAAATAGACAATGCAGGTAAATAGCATCGTCTAACAGCAGTCAGTTTCTCTTTCTAAGACTGACAAGAAATCCAATGGAGGAGTTTGGTTTTGATAAGACGTCATTTTAGTCTCCCTTTTTCATCAGTAGCATTCATTCAATCTATAAATATGAATGTTTCATGTATGTATGTTTGTATGTGGTGTTGTACAAATATTGAAATGGGAATATGATATTTAAAGGACTTGAGTTTGTGTCTGAAAGAGTTTTTGCTCTGGTAGTGTAGACTTAGCCTTGCAATTAACATAAATCATCATGAGAACACCTCAGTAACATACTGTGTAGGCAAATAAGTTCTGCCGTGTGCAGAACATTATTATTAGCTAACTAAACCTTTTTCTGTCTTGATAATGAGGATTTCCTTGTACTTTAGGCACAGGTCAGGAGTTGAGGAATTTTAACTTCAGATTTCCTGTCTTGGAACATGATACTGCTAGGTGATGATCCTCTCTTTATTTAGCCTCTTGGCTTTCAAGATTGCAATGGCAGTGACACTTTATTTCACTGACTGCCACCATGGGAAAGTCTGGGGCCAGAGCCCATACACTGCAGAAATATAGATGTGAAGAAAGGAAGGTTAATGCAATATTTTTGTCCCTTTGTCCCTCAGAGAGATAGAAGGCAGGACAGTTACATATTTAAATGGAAAAAGGAATGGTTGCTCTTAAATGTCCTGGGGTTATGATATTGCTGTGGTAATTTTTTTGATTAATTTCTTAGATTTGGAATGACCTAGTTTTCCAATTAATAAGCCAAGTATGAGAGATGGAAAAGAGATGGTTTCACAGTTCATGTCCTCTTGAGTCATAGTCTCTGGTTTTGGTGAAGGTAAAGGGCTGTATTTTGCTTTTAGGTTATGAAGTGTGTGGTGGAAAACATAGTATCATGGCAAGCAATCTGTCATGGGGAGGTGAGTAGTATGACATCATTTCCATCCTATTCTACACTGTAAAAACTGTCTATGCAGCACTGTGTTCAACTGTGTATGGCTGGACTGGGGTGGGTAAGGTATATTGTAACAGTCTCTCCCTTTTATCATCCAGTAAAACTTCATACAGTGAGCTTGTCATGCACTCTCCTCAACATTTTCAGTTATACTTGTAGCCACCATCTTCATAGTGAAGTTCTTCAGCCAAAAGTTTCCTGCTCTTAATGACGTATTTCTTGGGAGAGATGAATAGCTATTAAAGAAAGCAGCCCACTGTCTTGGCTCAGGATTATTAGGTTGGATTCCATCTCTTCTGTCTCTCTGCTGTTTGAAATCCCAATATTTTCAAATGGATATAGATCCCAGTATTTTAATGTTAAAGGCAGTTCACTGAAGCAGGCAACCAGCTTTCAATTTTTAAATTATTTGCTTTAATTTCACACCTGGAGAACATTCTACTGTTTATTTATAAAGATGTCAGGTGAAACCATCAATGTGATACTTTCTGCCTTTGGAGTCTAGAGTAACTGACTGGACTTTAAGTGATTCCTTGTTTAGGTTGTCTGCTGATATAAATAACAGTAGCAGTGCTGACTTAGCTGGGATGATTCCACTTCAGGAAACATACCTATTCCATTTGCTCATCTTAAGATACCTAGGCAGATAGTATAGAATCATAGAATGGTTTAGGTTGGAAGATCATCTAGTTCCACCCCCTCTGCCATGGGTGGGGACACTTTCCTCTAGATCAGGATGGTCAAAGCCCTGTCCAACCTAGCCTTGAACACTTCTAGGTAGGGAGCATCCTCAGCTTCTCTGGGCAACCTGTTCCAGTGTCTTACCACCCTCACAGTAAATAATTTCTTCTTAATATCTCACTGAAATCTACTCTCTTTTCAGCTTAAAAATCCATTGTCCTATCATTAGACTCCCTGATGAGGGGAGTCCCTTCCCAGCTTTTCTGTAGGCCCCCTTTAAGTACTGAAAGGTTGCTATAAGGTCTTCCTGGAGCCTTCTCTTCTCCAGGCTGAACATCCCCAACTCTCTCAGCCTATCCTCACAGCAGAGGTGCTGCAGCCCTCTGTTCATTTTTGTGGCCCTCCTCTGGACCTCCTCCAACAGATCCATGTCTTTCCTGTACTGAGGACTCCGGGGCTGGACACAGTGCTCCAGGTGGGGTCTCACCAGAGCAGAGCAGAATCACCCCCTGCTGGCCATGCTTCTTTTGGTGTGGGCCAAGATGCGACTGGCTTTCTGGGCTGTGAGCACACACTGCTGGATCATGTTCCGTTTTTCATCCACCCTTATCCCCAAGTCCTTCTCTGCAGGACAGCTCTCAACTCACTCATTTCCCAGCCTGTGTCCATGTTTAAGATTGCCTGACCCACGTGCAGCACCTTGCACTTAGCCTTGTTGAACTTCATGAGGTTTGCGCAGGCCCGCTTCTCTTAGCCTGTCAAGGTCTCTCTGATTGGCATGCTTTCCCTCTAAAGTGTCAACCACACCATCATCCACAAACATGCAGAGAGTGCACTCAATCCCACTGTCCTTATCAGCAATAAAGATGTTATACAGCACTGGTCCCAGTATGGACCCCTGAAGAACACCACTAGTCACTATCTTCAATTGGACATTGAGCTCTTGACCACAGCTCTTCGATTGTGACTATCCACCAAGTGAACCATCCATCACATCCACGCCTCTCCAACTTAGAGGCAAGGATGTCTTGTGGGACAGCATCAAATGCTTTGCATAAGTCCAGGTAGAGGTTGTCAGTTATTTTCATTTGTCCACCTTATAAATTCCTTATTGTAGTAGCGGGAGAAAAAAAATATGGAAAAAATTTTTTTCAGACTGCCAAGAAACCCACTGTATAAAATCCTGTTTTTCCTGGTCCAGCACAATGCCTATCTGTTTTCATTAAAAATGTAAGTTCAGGTACAGTTGGAGATTTGTGTTTTTCCTTAGTATCCTTTTCCACTTAGCATAGTGTTTACATAGGATCTCAACCCCATCAAAATGTATCCGTGAACATTAACTATGCTGATTAGGATTAATTGAAAATAAGCTTAAAATTAAGCACTTGCTTAATAATTTGTGACCTAAGATTTTGCATGAGATTTTTGTATGAGCTTCATTTCTAATTTTAAACTCTAAACCTCTAATTTTGAGGGGTTTTAAATGAAAGTTTAGCATCAGTTCTGACATCTGCTGTTGTGTTTCTAAGAACTCAGATATGGAACAAATAATATAAAAGGTCTCTTACTGTTACTTTATTTCATGGAAATTATAGATGAAAAGTGTCTGCTCAGTCATCAAGTCCATGCTTCTGCTAGTACATACTTGCCCTTGGTTTGCATACATATTATTTCTCATAGAATGCAAGTTAAAAAACACCTGATTTTTTTTTAAGAGCAACCTAGCACATCTAATATTTGCAATTTCTACCTATGGTTTTCCTCTTAAAGGTAATTTGTTTCCTTTCAAGTAATTACAAATAGTACGTTTCCAGTCACATTATGCCAACGTCAAGACTGGTAACTAACTAGTTTGATTCCACTCTTATCAAATTTTTATGAAAATTAGAAGTGAAAACGTCACACTGGGACCTTTAGAGTTGCTTTAAGTTGTTTTGGATAAATAGCAGTCTATTAGAGCTCTAATAATTAGAACGGCTAAAAAGATTCTACTACAATGTGTAATGCATCTCTTTTTATGCTTTCTAAGAACCCTGGAAATCTGTTCATCCTGTTTATTTTACTTATACTGTGTAGTGGCATTCTTAGAGATGTGCATGAACACTGTTTTAGAATCTTGCATAGCTCAAGCTTTAACAGGTTAAAATAGCTTTCTCTAACATATGAAAGCAGTCCTAGTCCTATTTGGGAAGAAACATCTCAGTTTGATTTGGCAAATATTGTCCATTCACACTTATCATTTAGTACAGTAATTTTTATTGTCTTTTTTCTTCATATGAATTGAATGTTTAGTAGTAAAATGAGGACATTTTACAGGTTATTTTATTATTATTATTATTTTTTAGGATCCATGGTATCTCTTAATCAGAAACTCATAGGTTAGTTTGACCTAACCTCTGTGTTGTGTGGCGATTCATAGATCTCTGTGCTTAAGAGCAATTTCTTAGATCATGGCTGAAGCAACCAGAATTTCAAATTAAATTTCCTGTTTATGAGAGGGATAAGTGGAAGAAGCAGTGATAGAAGTCTTAATTATGTTTTGAAAACAAAACAAAAGAAAAAAACCAACAGGAACTAGTCTTTTACACTCAAATTAGCCCAAGTACTAAGAATCAGTGTCTTAGAATACTAAGACGCTAATTTGAAATATTTGTCTTACAGTATTAATCTGCTCTTTTGCCAGATATTAGGCTAATAAATTCCCAAAAGAAAGCCCAATTCTATGATTTCCTGAAAACCACATTACCCTGTTCTAATGGTATTAAGCTTTTCCAGCAGTTCTCTTCTGAGGTGGTCTCAAAGCACTTTCTAAACTGTAAAGAAATAAGTGCAAGTGCTGTCTCCGGCAAGACTAGATTTTTTTTTTTTTTTTCTTGGAACATAAACCCAGAAATCTAGCATCTGTATTGCTAGCTCTTTTGTATTCCTAGGAACCTCCATGGGCTTCAGGCAAATTGTCCAGTAATTCAAGATAACTGACTGTTTAGAACAGAGAGGGAAAAAAAAAGGTGTTTGATTCTCATTGTTGTTCATGAAAACAGTGCAGGGCTTTACTCCAGTATCATACCTTTGCTTGGATAGTCACTAAATAGTTTTTATATTTCTTTGTTGACAAGCTGTTATTGTATACCTGTACCCAAGTAGGGCATGTGAATGATGCAAACAGAAGGAAGATAATTAAAATTAACAGATGAGGAGAGGGGCTGAGAGAGATGCACAAATGTAGTGTCTTTGCCAATAAATCACCAATGAGAATGATTAAACAAGAAAATACAGTATATACCTATTTTCCAGTTCTCTGAAAAGCAATATGGTGGGAGTAATTCTTTGGCTCTGGAGTTACATTCCATGTTAGTGGGTTAGTAATGGGTCACACATGACTGATTTAACAGAATAAAGGCTAAGATTAGATTACTCTTTTTAATAAAGTGAGCATACTTTAGATGAGAATGTTTTGTCTATTCATCAAAATTATGCATGTGGTGCCAGGCATCCTCTTCTTTTAAATGTACCTCATTGAAAATACAGCAAGTTAAACACAAACCATCTAAGCATGTGGAATCATATTGTAGCTACCATGTTTTTTATATATGTCATGAGGGAAGCAGCAGTGCTGCATATGAAGCTGGCTTATAAATACCAGTTTTAAATACCAAACTAGTGTGTACAGTATTTGCTTATGTATATGAAAAAATATGAAATACACAATATTTATATTCAAATATTCAGTAGGAAGGAACTAAAAAAATTGTTCCCAAGTATAATACATCAGGCTTTGAGGTTGAGACATAGGGCTGGCTATCAGAAGATCTGATTTCTGATTTTCTGTCTGAATTGTTGTTTGCTTCTTTTTTGTTGTTTGTTTTTTTTTAAATCAAATTACTTCCAGACAGCTGCTATTTATAACAAAAGATGCTTAAGATGAACCGTGCAGCACTATTTCCCCATTTGTTAGAGCAGTCCTAGCCACTGGGACCCCAGCTGATCTAACGTAGTTAGGGTTGGGGGCATTTTTGCAATCCCCATCCCTGATGGTTTGTAAGAACAAATTAATCTGTATTTACATCCAGAATTATGCTGGTGTCCAGTGCTGTTTAATTCTTCTCATTTCTAACCTGACCTAATATAAAAATGTACTTTATAAAAAAAATTTGTGTCTGGGCTTCCCAGTACAAGACAGGCATGGACATACCAGAGAGAGAGTCCAACAGATGCCTGCAAAGATAATTAAGGGACTGGAGCATCTCTCATGTGAGGA
>JAVSBS010003383.1:0-32257 GCA_033124195.1 Coracias cyanogaster | reverse complement strand
CCTGCTGGTCACACTGTTTCTGATACAGGCCAGGATGCTGGTGGCCTTCTTGGCCACCTGGGCACACTGTTGGCTCAGGCTCAGCTGACTGTCCCCCAGCATCCCCACATCCTTTCCTTTGGCATATTGAAGATACGCCAAAAATGGCTGCAGAACAGCCAAAAGATTTTTCAAGATTAAGTTTAAACTATGAAGCAAGCAAGTCATCATTACCATTCACAACCAAGCAAGGATCATGGTAACTAGAACCAGCACAATTTCAGTCAGTGACTTAATTTGTAGGGAATATTTAGTTTGCTAGTCCAGCTATGTTTTTCATTCCATTCCCTTAGTTCTTCCCATTGTCAGCTGGGCTTCTTTCAAAAGACAGCTGAAAACTGCGCTCAATTTGGATAAAATATGCAGCAGTGAAGCCAAGCGTGACAGTCAAATTCCAATACTGCCTGTGAAGAAAAACTCTATGGAAGTGTCTAAAAATCTATCAGCAGGAAAAAAGGAGAACTGAATTACTACTTACCTTCATTATGTCTACCGTTTTACATAAGTTGTCCCATGGCTAGGGACAACTTTGACAAAATGCAGGAATTAGCAAAGTGAAGTCTCTGAAGTACAACTAACCCGGAGGACAATGATTTTTCAAACCCAGAATACACACAGTACTCCACAGTTGTGAAATATTTACATTCCAAACTTCTTACAAATAAACCCCAACTTTGGTTGAAACCTGAGATTGTGTGATTTGTTTTTCATAAATACAAGCGAGTTTCCTAAAAAACCCCAACAAATTATAATTAATCAGAGAAAACTTGTCCCCTATTCTACTTAGATATTCTTGCAACTTTGTGTTCTGTAAGTTTGATTAATTAAGACACTTTATTCAAGTGTATTCAAGAGCGTAGCTGCTCTAACAGTAAGATCCAGAACATGAAGTTAATGAGAACTGTGTCCTCAAGACTGCTATTAGTCCTCATCCTAGGAAGAGATAATGAAACCCAAAACTCCAAGTAGATGATTTCCTGTCCTTGAGGAATACTCAGTCACTTTGAAGATGTTTGCTTCACACACCATAGAATCTGACAGATCAGAGCAACTCAGCAAAGCAGCAGTAACTGTGGAACGCAGTAGTTACAGATCCTCCTTTCAGGGAGTTGTCGAGAGTGAGGAGGTCTCCCCTGAGCCTCTTTTACTCCACACCAAACACCCCCAGGTCCCTCAGCCGCTCCTCACAAGACTTGTGCTCTAGACCCTTCCCCAGCTTCACTGCCTTTCTCTGGACACGCTCCAGCCCTTCAATGTCTTTCTTGTATGGAAGTGCCCAAAACTGAACCCAGGATTTGAGGTGTGGCCTCCCCAGTGCCGAGTAAAAGGGGATGATCACTTCCCTAGTCCTGCAATAGAAGAACAGTTTGGACCACGGTGATGCACATGAGCGATGATCCGTTTTGGAGCATACACAGCACTCAATGGACTGCTTTAATGAGGTTAAATGCAGTTCGATCTCTTTATGGTTTGCCCTGGGCACTGTACACAGCCCAAGCTGGGCTCCAGGAATACAACTCCGGATAACATTCTAATACTAGTTTACCAATAACAACAAGGGATTTGTTAGCTGCTCCCCACTGCTTTTTTAATATTCTTTTGGGACAAAGTCTAGAAATCTCTCATTTTCCTGAGTAACCAATAAAGACCTGATACAAGAGTAAACCACAGGACAAATCATTTGAGGCATCTAGATGATTTCTCTTGGGGTGTCACTGCTGCACAGTCACAGAAGGTTTGTCCTACAATCCCAGGCTTTCATTCTTAGGAAAGTACTATTGTCTTCTTAAACAGGATCTTTTAATTAACTGTGATTAATCTATCGTGTACTTTATTACAGTCAAAAGTAATGAGCTCTTCACTACTGGCCAGATAAATGACGGTAGCTTAGACTCAGAAAAATGTGCACACCTTAGATCTGCAAGCACTTCCAGAGAGAGCAGCATCTGCTCCTCCATCCCCTGCCCTGGGATGACAAGCACGTCTAGTAAGTCCATCACTGTTGATACTGTGAGCTGTACTGATCATTAATATACCACAGAGGTACAAAATAAACACGTGAAAGCCAAACTTAAATCTGGAAAAGACTCTAAAACACTCTTGTTGAGCAAACGGAAAAGAAATGGTTAATCGTTCCACAAAAGGTGAAAAAGGCTAAAGAACGGAGCACTGTAAGAGGATACTGGATGGTAAATGTTATCAAAGACATAGATCAGGAGCTTTCTGTCCTGCCTATGTCACAAAAAAACTCAAGGAACAACTAAATAAAATTAAAGAGCGGATAATTCCTACATTTTTTCCCCCAAAATCAAAAGAAAATTGCATTTAAGCAGCAAAATTATTTTACATGATGTATTAAAAAAAAAAAAAAAATCTGTCAAACTAGCACAAAAGAATCAATACAATTTTCCTACCACATTGACTGTGTTTTCTTTCTGCTTTCTTCCAAATGGTAAGACTGAAAAATTCCCTCACATTATGCTGCTAATTCTTCCCTTTGTTTCAAATCCTGAACTATCTAGAAACAGGTCTCCTGCCAACAGCCGACTCTGGCTCTGATAACAATTTTACACCAAACATGCAATCTTCAGTCTTCAATTTTTTTTGTTTTTTAAGTTGCGGTGGGTTAACCTTGGCTGAGCGCCAGGTGCCCACCAAGCCACTCTGTCACCCCCCCTTTTTCCCTTCTCCCTCCTCAGCAGAGCAAAAAAAGGGGAGGAAAATAAGATGAGGAACACAAGCAGTTTAATAATAACAGAAGCCAAACCAAGCAAATCCGCGCGCAGAAGCAAAGGAAAACAAAGATTTATTCTCTACTTCCCATCAGCAGGCGATGTCTGGCCCCTCCCTGGGAAGCAGGGCTCCAAAACATGTAGCGGTTGCTCTGGAGGACAACGGAATGTCCCCCCTCTCCTCCTTTTCCTGAGCTTTATAGCTGAGCTGATGTCATATGGTCCCTTTGGTCAGTTGGGGTCAGCTGTCCTGGTTGTGTCCCCTCCCAAGATCTTGCCCACCCCATCCCACTGGGGGGAATGCTGGGAAGATCCCTGGTGCTGTGTGAGCGCTGCTCAGCAGTAGTCACAACAAGGGTGTGTTATCAACACCCTTCTAGCTCCCAGCACAAACCCTGCACCAGGAGGGCTGCTACAGGGAAAACCAGCTCAGTCAGACCCACTAAGACATGAAACAACTTCAGTCTCAATATCATCCCTTGAGAATGATGGAGATTGATTTATTTTTTCAGACTTGAGCATTACTCTACGCCACATGTGTGATCAGGACATACCAGGCTATAGCACTGCTTCAAGATGAAAATAAAGACAGGGCCTATAAACCCCACTATTTTATATCAAATCCGTCATTGAATACATCCAGAGGACTTCTTCATCTGCTCTCTAGTTTGCCCTCACTATGTCAAATTAGGTTTTCTCAGTGTTATTCACCAGACTTCCACCAGATAAGAAATTACACCCTCCTCTCTACCACTACTATTGGGAGATAGATCTTTAAGTATTTTGCATGTCTTTTTGTGACAAGGTGCAAGGATGCAGAACTAGTATCTCTCTCTTGATTAGCCAATATACTCAACTAAGTGGAATAATTGTCCTTTCCTTAAAAAGTTTGTCATATGGGATGTGTGAAGACAGTAGTTCTCACTGTATTCATATTCTAAGCATAAATAAACATCCTGTGCCCTCAGTTTGTCCTGACGAAAAGGCAGCAGAATGCCAGGTCTGTGTTAATAAATATTGTCTAATGCTGTCACAGGGATTTTAGGGATCTAAGTTTGAGGGCGGAGTATTTTTTTTTTTTTTTATGTTATATATATAATTTATAGAGTCAAGTCTTGTTAAGTGTTTACCTAGGCTTCCATCTTCACGTGTCATGTTCTAGACAGCCATGACTTCGAACTTAGAAGTTTTAATTAGAATTAGGAACACTTTCTCGCATGGAAGATTACTTCAGTGTATCAGAGAAAAGTCATGGCAAAATTATGCTGTTTGTTGGTAAAATAAAATGATTTCTCAGTGTCGGAATAAGCTACGTGTGTGGAAATAACACTTCATCAGTATGACTGAAATTTTGCTAGAAAATTCTGCTAAATTAACCCTGCTAGGCATGAGGTGGAGTGTAGGCTTAGCCTTAGAGGTACATCTCAGCACTCCACACCTTGTTGGTTTTTTTTTGGTGTGTGTGCACTTGTGTATGTGTACATACACACAGACAGAGTTGCACATATGTGTATGGATTTACTCAGAGCAGTATCTTACTGTTTAGCATTTGTAAAGTACACTAAGTTTCTGAAAAGTAAAGTGTCAAATTAAAAAGTGCCTTCAGCATGAAATAATGTAGTTATAGCAATTATAAGTCCAGATCAAGCGTGGAAAATTCCCATGACTCCAGTATATAACATACTTTTAAAGTAAAGAAATTATTTTCATTTATTTTAACTGCTGCTCAAGTAAGAAACTGTGTTATAATTACAAAAATATAGACAATTTTTTTCCTTTTTCTGTTGCGAAAACTCCATTTGTTACATTTTGTGGCCTGTTTCATTGCTGTGTCTGGTTACTTCATTCATGTTTCATTACTCTATTGACATAGCAGAACATAAGATTACTGGCACAACTGAAGGTGTCAGATTAAAAGGATGGTGCACCAGCCTGGGAAATTAAACACAGATTTTTTTTTATTTTTTTCCTCCTCCCATGGAAAAAGACAGGCAGAGATGTAATCAAATTTTGAAAACATTAAGTTAAAATTATATTTAAAACTTCAAATTTGTAATCTCACTTACAGTTCATGTGCAAAATATTACATGTCTAGCCAAATATGTAGCAAAGGTGCAGGTTCTGTTTAGTTGTTAAAAAGGGAAATACTCATACAGCAGGCTGGCAGGCTGCCCACGTTTGGGAATATGTGACTTTTAAATCTGATCCATTCCACAGGTCCCTTTTCAACATCTATTAAACTCATGCACTTCCATGTGATTGCAAAGGGGAGAGAATTGCCACTTCATACAAAAATCTCCTCAGCTGCTCTCACTTCGAAGCAGATGCGAAGAATGAACTGCATGTAAAATTTAGGGAAATGAAGAAATTATGATGCTGTAGGGATACAGTGATTTAAAAATAGTGCTGGAAGTGGTACATCTTTTCTGCTACCTATGTTTGTAGAAGGCTCTTTGTCATTTCTGTAGGAAATGTTGAAATGCTGGAGAAACAGGGGTGAATGACTTTCTTGATGGCAGCACAAGAGAATGAATAAAACAGAGACTGTTTTATTCAGTACACAATATCTCATTTTCAGGGAAATTGACTTTCAGGAGCTTTCTGCCTTTTCTTTCTGCCCAACTATTTTTAGATTTCTGAGAGACAAGTGAAAAATTATGGTGATGGTAATGGTAGAAACACTTAATATATTAAATCTCCAAGAGAGACTTGGCTTCCTTTTGCTGTGCATTAGTATAATGAGTGTTGGAACTTCCAACACTGGGGTTTTGCTGGGGCACCAAACTTCTCGTGAAGTTCCCATACTTCTTCCCAAACTATTGACTTGTACTTGTGAGTAATCATATATACTGACCCTAAAAGAACTTCTTGTCCCAGACACATCCTGTGGGATTTATACTATCAAAATTCTGGTTTAATATAGGTGACATTAAAAATTAAAACATCAAAGGATGTGATTCTTCCATAAATGCCAAGGTAACTATATTTGCAAGGTACTGGTTCTAAGATGACACACTACTTAGAATACTTTTTGTCTTCATCAGAGCCAAATGCTATGAAGGAGTTATGGCACAGAATATTCTGAAAAGACAAAGGCTAGTGTGTGATCTGCCTATATGGCATTTTTCAAGAAAACTAACAAATATGGTGCAAAGTTTATGCTGATTTATCTGTGTCTCATGGACAGAGACATCAGCTTCACTCTCCAAAAAGAAGAATTATTGAGATCAAAACAGCCAAGCATGTATAGTCACATACAAAATACTGATATATTAACAAGGGCCATGATAAATAAGAAACATCATTATAATAATAACAAGGTTAATTGAATTTCAGGACCATTATTTTAGACTCATTTGTTTGAGTCCATTTAGATTTACAATCTAACTGTCTTGCAGGGAAAAAAAAAAAAACACCAACATATTTAGAATATAAAAAT
Organism: Coracias cyanogaster; assembly: GCA_033124195.1. NCBI lineage: Eukaryota > Metazoa > Chordata > Aves > Coraciiformes > Coraciidae > Coracias > Coracias cyanogaster. The sequence goes on along the minus strand of JAVSBS010003383.1, from coordinate 26,047 downwards.
AGTGCTCTATCAGATAAGGAGTCAAATCTGGACCATTATTTGGCAACAATCTTCATGTTATCTAAAATGTTTTACCAAAAAATATTGCTCAATAGGAAGATTAGGTTGCTGGCTACCTGTATATATCACTGCTAATGTAAAAAACCAAAGATATAATAAACTTAGGAAAAAACAAGAAAATGCCCTATTCTAGAAAGCCCCATAAGGACTATGGAGCTCTAAATCAGTTTATGACAAGCATATGGACTCAAAAAGCAATAGCCTTTCGTTGTCCAGCTTGTGATCAGTGAACAATAAAGGAGAAAGAAACAAAATGTATCTGGAGCTCCCACCAAAAAACTGGACAAAAGACTGCAGTCATCAAACCTGGAAGCAGAACATACTATTAAGAAGCAATGGATCAGATGGCCCCTATGAAATGGACCGAGCAAAGCTGTACAGTGATTTGTACCCAGGAAAGAAGATAAGGCTTGGTAGCCTTGTGAAGCAGATCTAGAACAGAAAAAGAATAACATCCTCTTACTAGCTCTAGAACCTCCTTCTCTTTTCCTTAAAACTTCAAAAATAGAACCACTAAACTGCCTTTTGAAGCAAAACTTAAAACAGTAATGGTAGATGACATTTGGAAAGATTTGATCTAAACCAATAGATGAACAGAATATTCTTTGGGTTTAAATCTGAGGGTATTAACTTATATAGTCCTTTAAAAAAAATCCTCTTCTGGCTCTCTTTTGATCCCAAGGATGACTGTGCTCACCGACTTCACTGTAGGCAAGCACTACCCACAATGAATTCACTTTTTATCTCAATACTCTGCTTCCTCTCTAATTAATGTGAAAGATCCACATTAGATTAGAATACTCTTTTATTCCCTATAAAAAAGGATAACATCCTCACAATGGAGTATACCCACCCAATTTCAGTAAGGTGATGATAGTTGGACCCTCACTGTAGACAACTAGTCCACCACCTTTTATTTTTTTGATAAAAAACAGGAAAGCAGACAGGTGGAGGAAAACTAGTTTCATAATAAGAATGCTAACTCTTATCAGCTACAGAGGGTTATTCAGAGCCAATAAACCGAAGGATTCTGTCCCCTTACCATCTCTGAAATTAAAGTTTCTACAATGACTTTACAGGTATTACTTATTTGCATGGATTTGGTTCATTATTTTTCAGTCAGTTGGATATTCAGTTAAAATAAAGTTGGCCGGAAACAAACCACTTTAGCTAACAATAGTACTAGATAGTTTGTTAGCTTGCATTAAAAAAGTCAAAGAAAAAAATAATGGTTGGGTTGGATGCAAACCATTCATGTTATTATTTCAAAATTAAAAATTAAAGCCTTGGTCATGCCAGCATTGTAAAGAGATGAGAACAATCCTTGAAGACTGCTTTTCTACACTGCTCTCATCAGAAATTCTTCTATCCATCCTTTTCCCTCTATCAACATGTTTTCGAGAATTGACCGTTGACTGGAAAGACTGCATAGTTAAAGTTACCCTTGTTCTTCAGGTATTTCTGGCCTTCACACTAGAAAGGTCAAATTGAGGAGAGAGGAGTAGAATTCCTGTCTGCTGCTCCTCTGCAGTGGTGCTGGGAATGGGTAAGAGAAGATGACCAACACCTTCAGAATTTCAGACCACTTCCCCTCTTGTAATATCTCAATCTGGAATAGATGGTCCAAGGCAGTGAATAAACCAAGCTTGACTTTTTAATCCACATGTTGTTTCTTGTAAACTACTTGTCACATATCCTGGATGAAGGTTTTCACGGCTATATTTTGTTTGCTTTGTGCTTTTGCTGATAAGAAGTTCTGGGTACCTGTATGACCTGCTTTTGTCTCTGCATTCTTCTCAGACAAATGCTGCTTTTTAAGTTATTAAATAAAAATAAACGAGTAATAGAATACTCAAATTTGACTCTCCAGTGATGTCTGCGATAGCAATCAACCTGCTTGGAAGACAATCATAAGTCTTCCCTGTGTAATCCTTAGTTTTTGGAAAGCAATTTAATTTCCCTACCTTGACTTTTGCAGACTATTACATTCATAAAATATGGAATATAGTATTTTAGAATGTTGTTGCAATTTATCTTAACAGCTTACAAGTTGCAAAGTAGCTCTTGATATAAATATAGTTTAATTATTTTTTTAAGTTTCCTCGAACTTCTTAAAATCTAATTGAGAAGGTAAAAAACTCACGAGCAGAGAATTTTTTATTTCATCGCTTGAAGTACTTCAGAAATGACAGCATCTGCTGTATTCTGCAGGAGCTCAGAATTTTGTCCACTTCATTTCTGAAGAGTAATTGCTCCCCTCCCAAAAGAAGATTTTTCTGCATTAAACTATGGCAAAGTATTAATTGCAGTTTTCATAAATGAAAATAAATAGTTTCCTGTGGTTCAGCTTCTCTTTTAGGTCATTTTTTCAGACACTCAGTGAACTAGTCTCTCTCTTAATAATATGGTACCGTGACCTAACCCACAGCTCAAGCTTCCTTGGCTAAAGCAAAATAGAATTGCTATTTATCAGATAGATTTTTTTTTCCCTAGTTTGCAAACACCAGATATAGTGCCTCCGGATCTTGAAACTTGGCTGAATTGCAGGTAGTGGGTTTTGAAAGAGACACTAAGGATTTAATGTTGGTTGCCAGAGTGCTGAAATATTTGGAATTACACATCCTGTCATTAGTCCAAGATACCATATATTACAACCTGGATCTTTTATTGGCAGTAATTAGACCTTATTTGCATAACGAAAATAATTTTTTACTTCTTTTTTTTTTTAGTACAAATAGTAACTTAAATGATTTTTGGTCTATTGCCTGTATATCACTTCGCATTATTTTTTACAAACAAAAGCAGGTTGTTAGAGAAAGGTCAGCAACAGTATGAGGACAATGAATCCCCAGTTTTTGTACTGTTCACCACCTAAATTGAGACATTTCCAAGTTTCCTATGTGAACCACTAAACCTTTATCTCTGTTTAGGTTCTGAACTTCTCTTTAATATTAAAGAAGGAAGTTTAAATCTGTGGGAGTAAAAAAATTACACAATTTGATAGTGTTTCAAAAGCTGAACATCTGTCAATCCAAAACTGTATTATTAAATCATTGGCCAAAACTGTTCAAAGCTATTGAGATCTCCAACAAAGACATGAAATCCCCATTTCTTTCTTGTATTATATGCTCTGTGAAATTAATGAGGTGTGTAAAATTTTGCATTACAAGGCATTATAGTTCAACAAAGACATTTCAGGTGCAGCTTATTTAAAGTACATGATAGCATCTGCTGTGACATACTCTGCTGAAGAGAAATTTATGCATTCAGACATTAGGAAAAAATTTTCATTTTCATGGCAATCTCTACAACAGCTTTGGGGAAACATAAAGGACATTTCATAACGATTCATTTTTTTACGTAAATCAAACATTTTAACAACTAAAAATCAAGTCTAGGGATTTTTTACTATATATATTTTTAAGATGATTACATTCCAATTAGAGATACTTGGTGTTCTCAGTGAAAACCTTTTTGTGAAAACATGCATTTAAATTTCAAAACGAAAGTCAGGTTTCTTGGATGAGTTCATTGTAAATACTACAGAATATGATACATTTTCCATGAAAATTGAAAGGTTTAGAAGTCCAAAGGCAAATAGAGACCTCCACAACATTACTTTTAATATATATTTTCCATTGCTTATACTTCAGTTTACATTTTTAAAATTTCTATGACCTAAAATTTGTGCTCTGTTACACAAATACAGAATACACATCAATACAGAATGTGATCTGCTGTTCATACAGTCCAAAGGAAAAAAAATCTCAAGTATCAGCTGAACAGTTTCCTCCTCCTTGAATCTATTTAGCTCAGGTACATAAAATAAAGCAAGGAAACATCTGTTTTCTGCCTAGAATCCAAGTAACTTTTGGTAGCTAAGGATTTCCCCACGTAAGAAGTTATGCAGTTGACTTAGCAGTATCTTGATGAAGGCAAGGCCATTTCTAATTTTAGTATGAGTAACAAGTCCTATTAAAAAAAAACAAGGGACTGTCTAACATATTATTTATGTATTAGATATATTCACACATTTTAACATGCAGAAATAAAGTCTGAGTTAAGTCATTTATTGCCTCAGAAATAATCCCATGTCATTAACTTACTCCTTTGCTATTTTGACCTACTTCTTCTTGTTCTCTGTTTGAGAAGACCAATTTTACTCTTTTTTGTTGTTGTTTTAAGAGTCCTTTCACTTTCTTAGTAGCAAAAAGCTGAAACACACTGTAGCAAAGAAGAAAGTCGCAATCCCTGGGTTTCATCCTGCAGTACAGAACTAAAAGTAACACTTCGTATAAATGGTTCTTCTTGCACCTGTAAAGACATTGATTAACTTCTTCCCATTAACATATGGCCTCAATATTAAGCATAAATAATGCAGAGACAGGTGCTAAACTGCTAAAATGTGGTTTGTTTTAGTTCCTTACGTTCCATTCTCCAAGCTGAGGCTTTTATGTAGAGATTTGTAAAGGGAATATACAGTATCGTCAATATGCGAGTTTTCACGGAGTATGAATGAGAGACTGCGTGTGTATAAAAAATGCCTGAAGAAATGTCACAGCAGGGTTTAAACCAGAGGTGAATGTGCGGCCAGTCAGGAGGCTGAGAACAGCCATCCGTGGATAACAACAAGGAATTGAGCAGAGGGCTGATGGTAACAAGGCCGCGCAAGAGCTCAGTTCACAGCGCAAATGCGGGGCAATCTCAATGTGACCCAGCTCAGGATGGTTGTGTGCCGTTGTCAAGAGAATGTCAAGGCTGCAAAGAGCAATGCCACTCAAGATGAGCCGAGAAGATATGAAGAGGAATCAAGAGGCAGGATTTGTTGTCCTCTCTCCCGTCACAATATTAGAACACATATGTTTCATTTTTTGCGTGTGAGTATGAAACAGTGAGGGAAAATTCAGTGTCTTGTGTGATAAAAATAATTTTATTCTGTCTGTATGGTCTCATTTTTAATTTTGCTAAATTATTTACACAGAAAGAGAGTCAGATAGAGAAACCTGAAGAGTCTGGATATGAAAGGGGTTTTTTACACTGTCCTTCCTCTTTGAGTTCTGTGTTACATCCTCAGAGGAATCTCCTTGAACTTTAGCTACACTGGCAAGGCTAGTGCATTCCATCCTTGCTTACCTGGACTGTCACGAGTGGAGAACAATTTCATGACAGGAAGAGGACAATGCTTAAACTGCAAGTTCCTACTCCATGTAAGAAGAGTTGTTACAAGAGAAGAGTTTTTTTGCTTCTAGTTCTGATTAAACACAGAATTCAAATGCCCACGTGCAGTGACTAACTCAATACACTGTGTACAATTACTCTGAATTTTTTCATTATTCTACCAGCAAAATACACGGCAAAATATGAAAATATTAGAGTTTTGTGTACTCAATAGTTTGAAGAAAGAATTGATTGCAGTCATTAGTCTTGATTTGACTTTGAGGTGTCACCAACGTTTGAATGTACTTCCAGTTCTGATGAATTCTGGCTCATTTTGACTCTAATACAGATATATACAATGTACAGGAGATAGCAATGAGGTCTGTTAATTCTCATGTGTAAGCACTTCAAGCTGTTCAGCAGCTGGAAGCCAGAAGACTTTTTTCTTTATAACATGGCATTGCTCAATTAGGTGCTGTACAGAGGGTTTAAAATGCTCTTTTAAAGCACCATCTATAGGCTATTATCAGAGATAAACTGCTGTATTAGAAAGAGCACTGATCTGTTCTGGTAATATAGTGGGATTTTCTATATTCTGTCTCAGTATGTTACTATTTTTCTCCATACCTACAACAGAATCAGTGTTTCTTCTTTTAAGAGAGTTCACCTGTTTCTACTTGGTAGTGCTGCACCTTTCTGCTTCTGTGATTAATTCTTTAAAAATTAAAATTATTAAATGTATCTAAACACTGATAGAGGACTCTCAGGGAAAAAAAAAAAAAAAGATACCAAGGAACAATAAAGCTCTGATGATATATAGATTATCAGAAGCAGAAACACTCACAAGTGTTCCTACCACTTTAACAGAAACTCATGGAGTTCTATGAATTACAGGTTTAAAAAGTAGAGGAACCTCATCTTACTTCCACAGATGATGCATTCATAGTAAAATCCTCTGAAAAAGGTATATAGCCCAATTTTTTTGGTATTTCCCAAATTCCCTGTGAGATTCTCACTCATTAAAGAGCACTTTTCACAAAAATAAATGCCCTGGTCTGCTTTACTAATACAATGGCCAAGTCATTGGAGCTGCAGCCAGGTAGGGAAGAATTTGGACCTAAGGTATGCATAATTTTTGTACTGCTAAAAAGTATGCAATTATTTCCTTACAAAAATTTGATGATGATTAGGATATTTATTTCATTATATTTATGGCAGTCACTTAAAAATGTGCCATAATACTGATTTCAGTAGTGCTGTAATGGAGATTTCACTCGACAATCATGTGTCTAATAAATAGCTTTATAAATCTCATGACACACTCAAGGAAATGAAAGCTCTTCAGAGACCTTTTCTTACAAGCATTACTGCCACATCTAGCAGGACAGCAATAGATGTTTGACATGGCTCAACAAAATTTATATGACAGCTTCCAACAGGAAGGGCGGGAAAACAGTTTCTGTGAATTATGAAGCTGGAAGAATTTAAGATATTGTGAGAAGAGCAAGAGCAGTATGCTCTTTTTGGCTGAAATTGTGTAAGAGTAAACCTTACACAGAATGGATCAGAACCTCTAGTGCAATACAAGTCTTGTTTCAAAGGCATGATTCCAAGTTGGCAATATAATGAAATGGAAAAAGGTATGAACGATACAAACAATGGATGAGGAATTCATATACACTTTGTTTATTAATCTCTGCTCTGATACACCATTAGATGTATTCTTGCGATTTGCCTTTTGATTTTAAAGTCTTGCCAGAAAGTGAGTTCCTTAGGAGCTTAGGTCTCCTTAGGAAGAAGAATATGATTTTGGAACATCTGCACAACCCATTCATAGTCAGCAACTCCTCCTCAGCCAGCTTTACTTTGTATATTCTTCATGATTGGAGATTCAGATGTTCCTGCACACCCCATCTCTCCCTTACAAGCTTATCGTTTCTGCAGACTAATGTTTCCTCTTAAATGACCAGTTTATTCCCTGTTTCTTGCCCTAGTCTATCTTCCTTAAGTCATAGAATCATAGAATGTGAGGGGTTGGAAGGGACCTCTCGAGATCATTGAGTCCAACTCCCCTGCCAAGTAGAACCAGAGGATCTAGGGCAGGTTACACAGGAACGCATCCAGACGGGTCTGGAAAGTCTCTGGAGAAGGAGACTCCACAAGCTTTCTGGGGAGCCCCTTCCAGTGCTCTGGAAGCCTCTCAGGAAAGAAGTTCCTCCTCATGTTGAGGTGCAGCTTTCTGTGCTCTAGCTTGCATCCATTGCCCCTTGTCCTATTGCAGGGCACAAGTGAAAAGAGGTTGCTCCTTTCTTCTTCACACCCAGCCCTCATCTATTTAGACACATTCATTAGATGCCCTCTCAGTCTTCTCTTCTCCAGACTGACAAGCCCCAGATATCTCAACCTTTCCTCAGAAGGCAGGTGTTTCCTCATAAGTCCTATCTTTTATCTTCAGTCTATTATCACAGTAATTTTTTCACAAAGACTTTTCCAAGCTTCTGCTCTCTTCTCCCTTCTGAATTGCTGTCTTTGCACCAGCACAAGCACAAAAACATTGGATGGCCTTTGATATTACTGCTTTGTAAAAGTTAATTTCAACATTAAGCGTATTTGTATTTTTAACCCGTGAACTGTGAACTTATGAGTTAACTCCAGGCATATATTGATCACAATGGTATTCCTTCTGGCTTTTTAAAAGATGCACTTCCTTCACAATGCTTAATGTTTGCACAAAAATCCTACTGGAGTTCTTAACACAGTTTTTAAAGAACCTGACCCCATGTGATTGTTCTTAAATAAATTAAAAGGAAATACTATTATTTGAGAAAAATTTTCAACATTCATCACATATTGCAGAATGCATTTGCTGTTACACATTTATTTTTTTTTTAAATATAAGCTTGCCGTTAGTTCATCTAAAGGTCATCAGTATCAGTAAAACAAATGCCTCACAGTTCTTATAAATCTCTAAGTTGCCAAGGTACTTCTGCAACGCGGAGTGAAATTATTGACCCTCAGGAGGTAAAAGCTTTGGCAATCAGTTTCAAGTCATAACCTGTAAAGATTTCCAAATATGTAGCTCTTATGATAATCAGAGATTTAAGGCTTAAACACTTTAAAGGTTATGCCCAAAGAACATAGAATAGCTGACACAATAGCACTTTTTCTGCCAGAACGTTAATGGATGATAGAAAAGTAAAAATCTAGCTTAAGAAATGCACAAATATTCACACTATTTGTTATATTGTTTAACAGGCAAATTCAGACATAGAGCAACATTGACGCTTTCAATTCATCTGGCCAAGTCACAGGGATAGGAAGGATAAGGTAGAAGAGAATGAACAAAGAGGCAGTGACTCAAAAGAGTGGATGTTAGAGGATGTTCTGCAAGACTCGTGAAAGAGGAAGCACTGAAAGGAAGCTGCCCTTCAGCCATGATACTGCACTGGATTTTGTGGTGTATTCTGTGTCTTTGTCTTTCTCTCTGTCACAGCCCATAATAATTTCAGTAAGATATTAATTTTTTGCGTCTTACACTAGGGAAACCTCTCATGATCTGGTAGGCTCCTTGTTTCTTCAATGAGAGCACAATGTGACTGAAGGTGATTTCAGCTTTTTATTTCACCTCATGAGCATTAACTCCACACACCTAATGTAGAATGCTTTGATATTCAGTATCTGCTGTCACTGAAGCTACCTTCTCCTATGTCAATATCAGGTTTTGTCCCCTATCTTCTTTCAGGCATGGCTCCTCTCTAATCTTCCACCCCTACCACCTCATCGCAGCATCTTCATTTATGGCAATTCCTCAGAAATCTGTTTTGTTTTCAGAGACAAAGGGCTAATTTCAGCAAGACACTTCATTTTTGTTTGGTTCTTTGCTCAAGAGCTCCATCAGAGGCCACTATATGGTTCCTAAGATTTTTTTCCTAGTGCTTTTTAATCTGGGCTTTTGAGATCATCATTAAAATAATAATGTTTTATTGATCCCATGATTACTTTATTTACCTTGATGTTTCCTGTTTTTAACTACAACAATTGAGAAACTGTCTGAAGTGTTGCATTTGTCAGATTCAATATCACCAGCTGTTTGGTATGAAAACATTCAGAAGATAAGTGGGTTAGACTACACTTAGATGAGGAGTACAGTCCAGTATTTTCCCACCAAATGTCTCCAGTAGACAAAGCTTTTATATTGCAAATTTTTATTTAAAAAACAAACAAACGAACAAAGAAAAAGCAAAAAAAAACCCAAAAAACCCAAGCTCAAAACATCACTAAATTATGCTAATGAAAAGACAAATGAAATATAATTGCAGAGGAATTATTTAGGATTTAACCATATTTTCCGGGGTATAGGCTGCATACAAATGTTATTTCTGCTGTCACCTTTCAGAGTTGCTTCTTGACACTGCAATTTCTCCTGCTGCCACCTCATTTAATGCCAATGCTTCTGCCACGGCCTCTGGTGTGACTGTCACATCTGCACTACAGGTGGTGATGAGGACAGCAGGAATAACACCTGTGAGAGCGAGAAAAGAAGTCATGAGTAAAGGAACAGCAGAGATTTCAGCAGCCACCTGATTAACCTCATTGATTTTTGAGGCAAGAGGTTATTTTTGACAATGATCAATTATACGCAAGAAATTATGATAAATCTGTCATCTCTTTTTCTTTCATTTCCCACTTCACAATGACAGAAAACAGGGAGCTGCTTGAAACTTCAAGAGGGTGCAGATGCCAGAGGGCTGAGAAAGATGTTTCTGGAGAGTAGCTTGTTTGCTGAACAATACAGTCTCAGGTCAACTGAAATTACATAAATTAATCTAAAAAAAGAAGACTATCTAAAAATGCCAAAATGATTAATCTGAAAAATTCCAAATGAATTTGAATAATGAGCAATTTTTACCATATTGTGTTCTGATAGCTTCCTTTTGAAAAGTTCTTGAATTACATTTCTAAAGTGGAGGGGAGAAGGAAAATCTTATCAATCCACATTAATTTTATTTATTTTTTTAAACTGAAAAAAAAAAAGAGCCATTTCGTTTCTTAACTTTAAACAAACAAGTGAATGGTAATTATTTACTGGGCTCTGTAATGGTTTGTGCAAACCCACAGGAGTGAGATGTATGAGAGTGACAAGAGCTGGCATCAAGTCGCTCCTGAGCAGAGATCCTAGCTCACCTCATTGCTAGACCAATGGTGAGAAGAAGAAAGTGGGGTAAGGTGCTCAGAGAAGGCTTTGGTACCAATGTTCTGTTCTGCATGCTTTTAAAAATATTCCATGCAACTTTGGACCAGTCGTCATGGGGCCAGTTTTCCAAAATTACTTCAGTGACTGAGTAAAATATTTACCTTCAAAATCTTGTTCTGTTGCTCTATACCTAAGTTGTGCTCTGTCCTGTTGCATTTTGTTTTACAATTAAGCCCCAGAGGTACTTGTTATTTTATTAGCTTGACATGACAGCTTTAGCAGTAGAAAAACAACAGAAAACTCATTTCTTGTTGAATCCTTTGCTATAGTCAGTAAGGTAGGTGTTCCTCTTGTGCAACACTTTCCATTTTCCTTAAAGTGGTTTCCTCTTTCTGCAGTAATTTTTAGTCAGATGCAAGATTCCTTTGTTGAAAGGACTAAAATATTCTTTTACCTCTCTGGGGAGCATCTTACTCACAGAGCTACACCTAAAGACTGTTTTGGACACATTACCAAGGTCTATTTTGGAGGCCTCCTACCAAAAGTAACAACTGATCGTGTAATTCCTAAAGATTGATAAGGCTAAACAGAGCTGCCGAAGACAACTCGACTCTTTAGATAAGTAATCAGCACTCAGATGGAAGAATCTGTGATTAACTGGCTGATCATAGAATTATAGAATGTTCTAGGCTGGAAAGGACCTCTAGAGGTCATCTGGTCCAACCAACCTACTCAAGTAGGGGCATCTCTACCTAGGTCAGGTTGCTCAGATCCCCATCAAGCCTGACCTTGAATGACTCCAGGGATGGGGACTCCACCATCTCTCTGGGCAGCACATACCTGTGATCTATCACCCTCGTCTTAAAAAATTTCCTCCTAATGTCTAACCTAAATCTACCCTTTTCTAGCTTAAAACCATTACCCCTTGTCCTGTTGAGATCTCCTCTTGCCTTCTTATAGGTCCCTTTCAGGTATTGGGAGGTCACTCTAAGGTCCCCCCAGAGCCTTCTCTTGAGGCTGACCAGCCCCAACTCCCTCAGCCTGTCTTCATATGAGAGACGCTCCATTCCCCTGATCATTTTGGTGGCTCTCCTCTGGACATACTCCAATTTGTCTGTGTCCTTCTTGTGCTGGGGGCTCCAGAACTGGCCGCAATACTCCAGGTGAGGTCTCACCAGGGCAGAGTAGAGGGGCAGAAAGGCTGCATCTGTGTATGGAAAGCAGTTACTGGAGAAAATACGTGAATATTTCTTAATGAAAAGCACGGAAATGCACATCTTTCTCTTTTTGCTGGGACAGAACACTTATCAACCTTTTCACTTGATTCCTACTTAACATGATCTTTTTAAAAATTTCACTCTGAAGCACCTAAGTCTCCTCACTGAGGAACATTGCTGCGTCACTTGGTGCTATGGATTCATCCAGGAAGGCAGGCACCAAAGAGCAATGAGCTCTGCTGGTGACCATGATAATATTCCTCCTGTGAGTTCAACACTCTTCAAAAGTCCACAGTTCTTTTGCACATTCATTCCGGTTAATTGTGATTTCCTCAAAATGGTTATGGTCTGTGGAATTCCTGCTGTAATAGATGCTCATAAAGGCTTCCCTTCAAACCAAATCTTTCTGAATACATTCTCTGTCTAAAAAAAAAGGAAAAAAGTGTTGGTGTTAACAAGTCAATGCATTTGGGGAGAGAGGATGAAGCAGAATACTATTAAATAGTAATCAATAAGAATGTTTTCTTTTTTTTTTTTGCTTCTGTACTTATTGAAATCATTGAAATATGAGAAAACATTTAAATTAAACTATGACTGATTTCATCCATACGGCCATATGGTGTTATTCACAGCATGGACCAGCACTGAAAACTTGGTCTTCTGTGTGCCTTCATTTCAGCCTTTATTATTTTTATGAAAGGTAGGCTCTCCCTAGACTCAACCTATTAAAGAAAATTATGCACGAATTTCCTCCATCCCTTTCAATCAACTGGGTATGTTCACATCAGTGTTGAAATAGAAAATTAGTTTTATAGAGCAAGGGTAATGATATGATAATTGTTTCTTATGAGTATATAACCTTGGAAGATATAATGTTAGGCAAATCTGTGTTCTTAAAACTAATTTTGTGTCAACTTTTTCCTGGCAAACGTTAGTGTAATCCAATGAAACGCAATACTTTTTTTTGTTTAAAAATGTTCTCTCATGCCATTAGGCATAATTTCCTTAGTTGCCACCAAGATTTTCAGTTTATTGCAAGCTTTAAATTTACAGTATATCCAACAAGTTTTTCCCTAGAATGACATGAGCAAGTTTTATACAAAATATTTTCTTTATGCTTTCTCTTTTATCTTTCCATGTCCTTTTAGCAATGTAATTTTTATTTTTTTTTAATTTATCCTTACGTTTTAGAAAAGACACTGAACAGAAGTTATTTAATAGCAAAGAGGAAAGTTTGAAACACTTATTTTTCTGCATATATCATTTTGTCCTAACAAATCTATGTATTTTTATCAAATATTTGATTGAACTACACATCTAGTCTAAATCTTTAAAAGATATATCCTGGCTTTCCAAAAGAAGATAAATAAAACTATTTTCCACAGTACATGTAGATATCAACACTGTTTTTGAAAAAAAAGAGGTGCAAAAAAGTCTGAGAAATGGAGCACCTAATTTACAAGGGATTTTTTTTCATTAAAAATTATTATTTAAATTTTTCACAATGTATACAATTAATATATTCATAGTGTTTGGTAGAATTACCATCCTTGCCTATGAACAGGAACACGGTTCATAAAAGTAAGTTTTTAATCATATAGATAAGTTCTATTTGAGTTAGTCAGAAAGGACCAACATGAAAGTGCTATAATTTACATCTGCTTAGAACTTAATAACAATAAAAATAAAACCCAAAATTGTAGTTCAGAAATTACAGTTTTCTGTTCTTAGAATCCTCACAGAGTCCTAGATAATTTAAATAACTATATCTGTTTATATTTCATAGCCTAAGAATTCAACTCAATAATTTAGAAGAAAGTTAAGTGACGCTACAAATATTTAGTGACATTTAAATACCCATTTAACCTAAAATTGGCTGTTACAGGTGATCATATTAGGTGTTTTTTCTGGTCAGATTCCAGCTGTGCTTAGGTGAAAAAAGACTATACAACTTGTTTTTTTGTTAAATGGGACTTGTGGATTTGGACAATGTAATATGTTGCAGAGAGACATACTAGTTTACTAGCATGAGAAAGATAAGGTTTATTCATATGTCTGTGTTTTTAAATAAATCGGTTGCAACAGAATGAAATTCAGCTTACTGTCAATTTCTGCTGTAATTGTTGAAGATATTGAAATGAGCTGGGATTAAAAGGTTCGCTGTCAGCTCCTTTTAAAGGAAGAATGAATTAATCCTTTCTGTCAAAGACAAGCCATACTATCTGATTCTCAATGCACAGTTCAATATCCCTAACTTTCTAGAATGCTGAAAGGGTTAATTACTTTGAACTCTCAGTGCAAAGCAGGTAAGGAAAGGTGGCGAAATAAAAGAGAAAAATGACACAGGAACAGACTAGAGAAAGTGCAGCATTGCCACTACTTTTGAATTAGGACCCAGGAAGCTCTGAGCTTTGTAACTGATGTATCTGCAGAACTTAAACGGGTTCCTAGTAAGACTCCCACTCTTTTGTGGGACATTTAACATATATACCCACATACGCAGCTTGTTTAGGACAAGAAAGCAAGGACCTGAGCTTAATGCAGTTCCCAAGCAATCGTGGAAAGTTCCATGCTCCATATCCTGACCTCAGTTATCATTTTGGATTATTTCCTGATTTACACAGCATGGGAAAGTAATGCATTTTTACTTTCCAGCAGTATTGTCTTTCTGGCATTTTCCTAGCAGAACCTGTTGCCACAGCTTTTCCTGAGGTACAAGATGTCCCTGAGGAAGCTTTCCATAATTCTGTTAGTGTGCAACAAGAAAATGTGGTTCTTTGAAAATAAACAGCAGTTATTACTTATTTATTTCTCCAAATCACAGTGTGACATTTAACTTTTTTACCTGTTCTATATTTCATGTGCAATTAAGCTGTTACGAGTTTTACCATTTTTGTTGTTGTGCCGACAACCTTTTTAACAACAAAAAATAAAGGATGTAAAAAAACCGGATTTTAGAATTTAGGATTTGAAGAAGAGTTAAGTTCCAATAATGTCTTTGAGTCTTCAAGCCAGATCTTACTTACAATTAACCTGAACATTCTGTAGTTACATACTATCATAACTTGCAATAGCTTCTTATTAGACCAAAGTAGTGAATGGAACATTCTCTGGACATTTTTATATGCCATCAGAAAGATTTATTTATATTAAGATTGAAAACATTAATTAAATTAAGAACTGCCTACTTCAATCAAAAGTCCACTGTTGTGGGTTTTTTTTTTAAGATCACAGAGAACAGATTTACTCTTTGAGGTGCCAGGTCCAAAGGCAGCACTGTTGGTCCAAGCTGAAAAAAAGGAAAATTAAATTTTAAAATGTCTTTTATCAGAAACCTTTTCAGTTTCACTAGAAATATGATTTGCCTTTTAGAAATATATGAGCCTAAGAAGTTTAACCCTGAAAACCATCTTTCTTACTTCTTTGTGCTGAGGGATATTGATTATTTTTTTAGCCACGAAGTGTTGTCATATACTGAATACACAATAACTCTATCAAATACAGATGACTTTAGCAAATATAAACACAATCCATCTATCAAAATCGTCCCATACAAAAGTTGATGCCAGTGGGGTTTTTTCTTCAGCTCCCAGTTATTCCTGAAAAGGTTATTTACATTCCTGCAATTTAATTAGTAATGCCACAAGAGAAAAGTATGTGGCAGGAGAATTTAGAAGTCGGTGAAATACTAAACACCTAAATCCTCTGGATCAGTAACTGAAGGTGATTAGAGTGAGCTTGAAGAGAATCCAGGATGTACGTGGCATTGGGAACAATTTTTAAATAACATTATGTTTCAACAGAACAATGTATAGTTTCACATCAGCTTTCGGGGAAAAAAAAAGTAGCCTATGTCATTATTATTGTTACTATTGGATAATAAGCTGCCATTTTATAATGACACTTTATTCTGTAGACATGTGACACAGGATTCACACCAGTCAGTCACTGATACAGCGACGGTAAACATAGGAGTAATTATCATTTTAAAAGGATTTGTTTGCATTTCAGGAGTGAATGGCCTAAGTTCAGTGAAACTGTCCTGCTCTTTTGGCTTACAGAAGGTAGTTAACCCAAAACTAGAAGTGGCAGACAGCTTCGACCCACGAAAGTAGACAAGCCAGAATATAGCTGCTAACCTAAATGACTGTGCTAGCAGTTAGGGTAATTACACACTAGCGAAAACCCCCCTGCTCTTTTACACACATTTACCAGAACAGCTCCAACCTTAAGCTACTACTGTCTTCCCCACCCATGATCTTTCCTCATTGTGCACTCCCGTGCTATCAAGAGTGATAGCATTTTACAATAACCTTTGATTATTAAAGATCCTATTAACCCGAGCAATGTGTATATGAAGGCTGCAGCTTGAAATTTTACAGCTTCGGAAGGAAGACGTGCGACTGCAAATACTGTGTATAAACATGTGGACAGATTAATAACCAGTTTGTCTCAAACCAAGAGGCATCTGTTGCTTCATGTCAAGTAAATTACATATAGCAATATTTTTTTTATGCTCTGGTTAATATCCCTAGCGCTATTACCATAGCATGATAGGGACTATGTCTCCAAATCAAAGGATTTCAGGAAAATAAGACCAGTTCTTGCTCAAACGCAAAATACAATGACATTCTAATAGCACAGGCAACAAGAACAGCTGCTGCACATAGTCCCCCATTACCAACCACAGACTTTGTATATTGAATAGCTTATTAGAAAGCTTGGAAGGAGGAAAAGTAAATCATTTCAAATATCCTCTCCCTGATTCTGTACTTAAGACCATATGAATAGGTTACAATGGGACAGCTGAACAGCCAAATGGTGTAGTTTGCATTGGAACATCAGCAAACCCAGAAAGTGATTTGTTGTGAATGATGAAATGTGTAGTAGCAAAAAACCCCAACTGAACAAAAATATTGCCCTGCAGTAGCCTTTTCAGATACAGAACTTGTATGCCAGAAAAGTAAAAGCTATTTTAAAAATCAGCGAAGACTCATGAGAAAGGGAGGTGTCTCTGTAGAATAACTTGTTGCCTCAAAAGTCAAAGTAATAATTGTTTTTACAAAGACTTTCCTTTACAACTCATTGCAGTTTAAAACAACTTGCTTCTTTTGCGTCTGTTTTTACACAACTTGTATTAAATTTTGTGTGTCATGCTTATTCATTTTATAAAAAATCTTTTCTGTTCGTAAGTAATCAAGTGAAAGAAAACCCTCAAATATCTGCTTTTTTTTTTTACATTTTCTTTTTCAATGTATAGCAAAAAGCACAGCAGATTTAAGATTTTTTACAAAAGTCAGCTAACTCTTCGGTGCACTACAGGAATCTGTACATAAACAATTACATAGACAACCTACATGAACAATCTACATAGACAATTCATGTTTCTACATAAACAATTTGTGTTTCTGTAGACAATAGGAAAATAATCTTCATAACGATAACCCATAATGTCATCTGTATTCATGTTACTTAGATAACATTCCCCTGTTTCATTGCAACAGAGCAGATATCAGTTTAACCACTCAGAAGGGTTCACATATGCATCAGAAGCTGGACCTCCCGTCTGCCTTTCCAATAGGTAAAGAACAAAAGACTTCACCTTTACTCTAAACAGGGAGCAGATCAGTGAATTAATGTCATTTAATTATGAAAACACTATGAATCATACCCATTCATTATCTCTAAGCACTTGCTTAATCACCACTCACACCATATAAGCACATAAAAGCATGAAAAAATATGAGTTTTTTGTCATGGAAAGATGTGTAAAATACTAAATAAACTCCACCTTATTAGCTTACTGTAATTTTAAAGAGTACCTACAATGTGAGTAATATTTTAGGAAACTACTTCTTTGAGAGTTACGTATTGCTCGCCAAATTTGTTGTAAAGCAATATTTAATATCTGCCTTCTCACTCAAAAAAAAAAATTAACTAAAATAATGAATTGAAAGTAAAAATAGTAAAATAATGAAATTGAAGTACAGAAGACCAGTTTGCAAGTCTGTTGTCTGTTTCTAGTAAAGTCTCAAAACCCGCTCTCTACACCTTAAAAAGGTGTAGCAAAGTAATCAAACATGCTCTATGTGTTCTTGTAGACTGCTAGGACAGAATTTTTTTAGCAGATTAATAAGTGTGCAAATACCATATGAATCAAGAAAGTCTTAATCAGGAATTCTTTGGAGCTAATGCTTAGGGCTTAATCTTATTTTATATCTGATAAGGAAAAAAAAAGATTAAAAGAAGACAAACTTCCACATTGTCTATAGGCTTACCAACATTGGATAAGCTTGCAAATTCCAATTATTATTACCTTCCTGACTGAACATCGTTTTTCTATTTGTGGGAATTTTCATTCATCACAGAGGAGCAATTGAGTTTCGAATGTGGATACTCAACAATCCTTCAACTTCCAAGCTAAAAAAATATATATATTATTGCTACAATAAATCACAGGATATGGTTCACAATAGCAATAACTTCCTGAAAATCAGTCATTACTATAGTTAACTAGTAGATTATTACAGTATCTTTCATCCTTTATTTGAAAAAATGAGTTCAAAAAAACCAACATAAACAATAATAAAATGATTTCATTTAGAAAGCTATATTAGTAAAGAATAATTTGTCTTAAATATACTGAAATTATTAAAACACTGTAGATGTAATTAGCATACAGAAAGCTCTAGGAGAATGTATTTTTCCTGCTGAAGATACCTTGTTGTACATCTTACCCTTTGGGATTATTAGTGATGCATATGCGCAGAGAAAATAAATCCACAGCGTAAAAAATTTGTACGTATCTGAATTATTCACAACGCTACATAGCATTAGCCAGCAATGCAATGTAATTATAGAGACCTTAGGTCAGATTGCAAAGGCATGTAGGTGCTTAAGGATGCAGGTAGGATCCTGTTAAAATGTTGAGAAGCTTACGCATCAACTCCCCGCAAGAATCAATGACATTTAGGATTCTGCATGGTTTTGAAATATCAGTAGGTACCAATTTACATGTTTAGGTACCTAAGTGCTTAAAAAAAAATAAAATCTGATGACTTATCATTCTCTCTTGAAGGAGAAAAAGGTAGCATAACATTGTGGCCATGGGACCACAAAAAAATTTAAAAAATCATGAAGATGGGCATACATGGTGCAGTATGGCAAATTCCGACATGTGATTTTTTACTCCACAGCTACCAATGAGGTATCTTGTGTCTCTTGCGACAGAGGCAAATATGAATCACTCTATACTCTGCAGGCACATGAGTAGATGCTGAGAACCGCAGTGAGTTGTATTTTGTGCTAATGATTTTTATTTTAATACTGAATGTTGGCAGCATCCATTATGGAGTATGTGAACAAATAGAGCAGTCACTTTCAGATATGTAAAGAGCAGCTTCAGGCATAAAATGTAGCTTAAATGAATGACAGTCACGTTCCATTAGTAGGTCCAAGAAATCAAAAATAGTTCTATTTATTGAGATAGGAAGTAATTGAGATTATCTATGGAGATAGTAAGGTAGACAAGAAAAATCAAAGCACATATCCTCTCCCAAGTGCTCATTACCCTATTTATCTCTTTTTTTTTTTTTTTCCTGCCCTGTCTATTCACAAACACTGCATCCAACTGGAACCTTGTGCTGCCAGGCAAACAGGGTTTTAAAGGTAGCCTTATTTCCCTGCTCCTTGCCTTGTAGGCAAAATCCATCTTTGCATTGCCATCCATTTCACAGCATTTCAGACAACTTTGAAAGCATGGCGTAATTTCCTTTCTTCCATGGAGAGTTAGATACTACATGGAGAGTCAAGTAGTGAAAAAGACCAGCTGGCAAAAAATCCACTAGACATCTTTCAGTTCATCTTCTCAAAGTCTTTTTTCTGCAGTGAAATGCTCCTGAAGCTGCAGTGAAAATATTCTATATTGTAGCATTTTGAACTTTTTTTAATGGGTGATAGCGTTGATGGGATGGAAATCAAAGCATACACTAGAAGGAGAAATAACCAAGGGCTTACTTCCTTGCTGATGTTTGCGCTAGGGTGCTGTTAAAAAAATAATTTAAAATAGCTCTATTTTCATATACAATACTCTTATAATATAGTCCATTTGCTTTTGTAAACACACCAGGAAGCTTTAGATGACAGGTAATTCACAGCTTCAATATCCTCCACTAATTGAACCTGGATGAAATAGGGAGAACACTAATCAGAACTGATTTCAAACTCTGCTAACTTGAGGGAGTGAAAATGGTATCCTCTCTCAAGAGGAAATGTTGATACTGCATTAAACAGACAAGCCCTGTGATATCCTGTGTCTCTCAGGAGAAACGGGAGTCTAATAAACTGCACAGTATTTCCCTGTTGAGTTAGAACACCAGGAGTAAGGAGCAAATTTTAATGAAATGACTTGACTGAGAATGTGCAGGATAATGGTTACCTTCCCACAGCACTCAGCTCCTTCTCTCAGCCTTACTTCTGTTCTTGCTGTAGAAAGTCTGTTTGCCCACCTTTACTTAGTTTGGTAAAGTCACACTAAGGTTCAAAGTAAGCTAGGTTCTTTGGAACTGAGTCTCTAAGAATAAGCCTTCAAATTTATTCCAGAGATCATTCTTGAGATCTGATCTTTATTGTCGTATCTTCCTATTTATTTTGTTACATAGCTGTGCCAGCGTCTCTAGGAGATCTTTATATCTGTCAACACATAAATATATAAATCATACATATTATTACTTTTGGAATGACAGGAAAGGAATATTTACTATGGAACAGCAGCTATCTGAAAAAACAAATCGCGAGAGTCCGAAGAGAGACATCAGTGAAGCCTGTACCAAATTATTTTAGGAAGCAAATATGAAGGAGTGACAGTAAAGGTGAATAGCAACCAGAGAGCAGTCAAACTAAGGAAGCACCTTTCAGACATTCATTTGCAAGGCAGAAAGGCAGTCACAATCCAAAAAGACTGAAAATTTACAAAACAAAAGAAGAAAAGTAGAATGACAATTGGCTTGTAAAACATGCTCTGTTTTTTATAAAAGATTAATAGGATAGAGATGAACCATGAAGCCGTGAAAATTGGGAAGAAAAAAAGAAGAAAGGTCATCTTGTTCAGATAATTAGGACCAGGCCAATATATACGGGCTGATAATACAGCAAAATTCTAACATACTTGAAATGTATGTATCAGTGATGTGACTGAATAGGAAATACCAGGTAGGATTCAGCCTGAGATTAGCAGATTGAAAGTGATTCACTGAATCATATAATGGTTATGGTTGGAAAGGACCTTAAAAATCATCTATTCCAACCCCTTTTATGATGGAGTTACAGCGTTGATCAATAAGGGAAGAGTAACTGACATCATTGATGTGGACTTGTGCAAAGTGTTAACAGATTTGCCTAGATTGCAAAGGACCTTTAAGATCACTAAATCCAATCATTAACCTAACACTGACAAGTCCTTGACTAAACCATATCCCTAAGCACTATGTCTACACAAGTCTTAAACACATCCAGGAATGGGTACTCCACCACTGCCCAGGGCAACCTGTTCCAATGCCTGATAACACTTTCAGTAAAGAAATTCCTCCAATATCCAACCTAAACTTCCCTTGGCGCAGCTTAAGGCTGTTTCTTCTTGTCCTATCAACTCTTACTTGGTTGAACAGAGCAACCCCCACCTCTCTACAACCTCCTTTCAAGTAGTTCCCTCAGCTGCTCCTCATAAGACCTGTGCTCTAGACCCTTCACCAGCTTTGTTGCCCATCTTTGGACACACTTTAGTGCCTCAATGTCCTTCTTGTGGTGAGGGGCCCAAAACTGGACACAGTATTGGAGATGCAGCCTCACCAGCACTGAGTACAGCAGTAAAATCACTTTGCTGGTCCTGCTGGCCACACTATTCCTGATACAGGCCAGGATGCCATTGGCTTTCTTGGCCACCTAGGCACATGTTCCATTGGCTGTCAATCAACACCCCCAAGTCCGTCTCTGTTGAGCAGCTTTCCAGACACTTCTCCTCAGGCCTGTAGTGTTGCTTGGAGTTGTTGTGGCCAAAGTGCAGAACCTGGAATCTGGCCTTATTGAAACTCATACAATTGATCTTGGACCGTTGATCTAGTATGTCTAGATCCATAGCATCATTCAGGTTGGAAAAGACCCTTAGGATCATCGAGTCCAACTATCAACCCTACTCTACAAGTTCTCACCTAAGCCATCTCCCCCAACACCACATCTAAACAACCCTTAAACACCTACAGGGATGGTGACTCAACCACCTCCCTGGGCAGCCTATTCCTATCCCTCTGCAGAACTTCCTTATCCTCAAGCAGATCTACACTTCCAACCAGTTTGGTGTTATCTGCAAACTTACTTAGGGTGCACTCAATCCCCTCATCCAGATCATTGATAAAGATGTTAAACACAACTGGCTCCAGTACTGAGCCCTGGGGAACACCACTCTTCACTGGTCACCAACTGGATTTAACTCCATTCACCACCACTCTTTGGGCCTGGCCATCCAGCCAAGATTTTATCCAGCGAAGCGTACACCCATCCAAGTCATGAGCAGCCAGTTTCTTCAGGAGATTGCTGTGGGAAACAGCATCAAAGGCTTTACTAAAGGCTAGGTAGACAACATCCACAGCCTTTCCCTAATCCACTAAGCAGGTGACCATGTTGTAGAAGATCAGGTTAGTCAGGCAGGACCTGCCTTTCATAAATCCATGCTGACCAGGCCTGATCATCTGGTTGTCCTGCAAATACTGTGTGACGGTACTCAGGATAATCTGCTTCACCACCTTCCTCAGCACCAAAGTCAAACTGACAGGCCTATAGTTTCCTGGATCCTCCTTCCAGCCCTTCCTGTAGATGGGTGTTACATTGGATGGGGCTTTGAGCAAACTGGTGTAGTGCGAGGTTTCCCTGCCCATAGCAGGGACATTGGAACTAGATGATCTTCAAGGTCCCTTCCAACCGAAACCATTCTATGATTCTATGATTTATTTAGTTTTCCTAAGGTATCCAAGCCATCTGCATGGGGCTAATATGTAGACCTAGAATAAGATACAGGACCTGAGGAAGACCTATGCCTTCTAGAACACTGCATGGAGAGCAAACCCCTTTGGGTATCTGAAATAAGCACTTGAATTCCAGCCCCTAACCAACATACTTCCTAGAGTTTACAAAATGATCCAGCTCAATAACTAGTAGGATGCACTGATATGTTTTATCTTTAACTGGAAGGCTGTAACCTCTGATAGATACCATGTCACATTCACCAACAAGATGCCTTCAATATCATGGTACAACCAAATCAGCTCTGGACACTGGTCCTTAGGAGCTCATGAACCAAGCACAGGTTATCTTCCTATTTTTGAGACTGGAAATTGCTTTCTAGACTCCATTGCTGACATTAACTTGATTTCTATGGACCGTGCACTTAGTCTATGTATAGATATTTACATGTTTCTCCCTAAACTTGAGCGTGCTATTCTAGAAATGTATCATGCCATTGCCTTGTGGTTGCTGAGCACTACAGACATTTGCTATCACTGTGCCACTGGTAGATTATACTTGCAGATGTCTTTCTACAGCCTCATAAGAGCAAAGAACTGATAATGGAGACTAGTCTTTCTTCAGAGGACTTACATAATGGAAGTTTTTTTGCTGGGAAACAGCTAGAGGCACTTTGAATTTTGACAAATATGGTTGGATATTTGTTGTCTGAAAAAAAAACCTTTGCATAAATCTGGGAAGTTTCTGTAGAACATAAAACAAACAAAAAAAGTTATTTGCCTACTTCCTTTTAATTTGCATGTGTAGTTTAAAAATTTCTGATCTACATGGTAGGTATTCATAGGGAAATTACCATACTCTTGCAGTTCTTACCTACAACAGCACTAAAACCATCCAAATGCTCTAAATCACCCTAAAATCCTTCAGTAGACAATTGAAAATTTACTTCTCAGAGAAACACAGAGATGGAATCAGTTAAGCCCTGAATAAAGCAACAGCTCTTGTGTGTGCAAATATATTGAGTGGAGTAATGAGTGATGACTCAGAAACATTTCACTTTCCCTTTTTAAAAACTTCTCTGGATTATAATGTCTGCAAACCTGCTGTCTGATGAAATAGGGTACTGAAAGTCCTCCTTAGGCAAACTCTTGCTAGTAATTCCTTTTCTCAGCCACCATGGAGAATATCACTATCTGAACTATGTGCTGAGCATCATCTTTGACCTCTTAGTTGTCCTCATAGTCCTTGTAAAATAATAACTGCATAAATGTCTTAAATTTTCCAGTTTGTTATAATCTTTTACTTGCTACACCACACTCTGGTCCTATCAGCCGTAGCTTTTCTTTTCTTTTAATTAAGAACACTCCTTTACAGATAATTTTGCTAAAGCATTACTTTGTCTATATCATCATCCACTGGTTCTCACGTCTCTATTGCATCATGCAAGCTCCTTATTTCATGGATTGAGCATCAGCAGCTGCATGCAGTTTGTAGGTTCTCGGGGCAGAGGCTGATTCTGTTCCATTTCTATGAAGTTCCTAACGTGAGGTGCTCTTGTAAAGTAGAAAGAATTATTACCTTTTACATAATAATAATAACAAGAATGTCTTTTAAAATGAGTCTTTGTAGAAACTGGTGCATATGGCATTCAGGGAAGAGTTAATGATCTCAAAAACGGCTGGAATAAGTCGTCTATCCTCAGGATCATTTGTTATCTGATGAAAGCATCTCACTGGCAAAATTGCTTCTTGCCATGTTCTATTCCATTCTTGTGCTTTTTCTCCTTCTGCAGATGAATAGTGTGTTTAATTAAACACTATTCTCCTACTTTCACTTTCCAGGTTTATCTTAACTTTCATTAGTGTGATCTCATTAACACAGAAGTAAGTGTAAATAATTTTAAGGCAGCATGAGTGAAAGTAAGAGTTAGTCTAACTTGGATTAATTTTATGCTACCTTTAACATGGCATTTGATAGATTATATGATAATTTGGAGTTTCCACTGGGCTCATTGCTATTGCATCAATGATCTGTTTCTAAACCATGTTAATTTTTTTTCTAATTTTCATTCCAAGCAGAGTAAATGAGAAATATTTGCACATCTGTCTTTGAGAATATAAGCACAGGCTGGATTCAAACATTATAAACAACCTGGAAAAGAGTGTGATGAGTAGTATTCCAAAGGCAGTTCAGAAATCACTGTTAAGAGAGAAGGAAAATACTTCTTGCAACCTTTTGTTGGATTTCAGGGTGCCTGCTGGTGTAATAAATTTATTATGGCCAAATATAATTTTAATTTTCTTAGAGGAAGGTTTATCAGAAAAACATAGTGTGAGTTTCTTTTGCTCACTGCAGCTCTTCAGCAATTCTTTGTGCACTGTTTTTATGGTGCATCTAGGTTCAAGATCTGAAAGCCTGTAGAGTGAAGTAAATGTATTTCTTCCTACCCTGAGAAAAAGTAGACAAGTATCGAAGCTCAGATCTCTGCCAGTGATTTCAACCCTGACATGCAACTGATCTGTTGTTTTTTTTTTTTTCAGTTCTGGGCTTTATAAAAAAAGATAAAATGTGTAATTTGTCATGACCAGTAGAGATCTGATCTTTATAAACTGTCAATAACTGTATGGTTCTGACTTATATCAGTCAAATTGCTGCACTGGAACTTGACCAAAGCCCAGAGACAAGAAAAATACCAAAAGCAGCATCAGTAATAACACTGTAAGCTGGTCATTTCAAGGTCATACACTGCACTTGAAATCAGAGATGATGCCACGATTTACCTAAGTGATAGTCAAGGATACTCACATTAATGTGTAATGAAGAAACAACTGATCTTAAGCAGCAGTCTTTACAGCTGAGGAAGAATTTTTTTAATTTTTTTTTTTTTGCCATCTTCCATCATTCTGTTATCAGCTACTCTGGAGTCCGACAGGAAGACTGATCAATGGAGCTGGACTCTGCCACCAGGGAAGTGATCACCCCCCTGTACTTGGCACTGGTGAGGCCACACATCAAGTAACTGTGTTCAGTTTGGGGCACGTCAATACAAGAAAGACATTGAGGTGCTGGAGCCAAGGGTCCAAAGAAAGGCAATGAATCTGGGGAAAGGCTAGGAGAACAAGTCTTATGAGGAGTGGCTGAGGGACCTTGTTTAATCTGAAGAAGAGAAGGCTGAGGGGAGACCTTATTGTTCTCTACAAATACCTGAAAGGAATCACAGAATCACAGAATCATTATGATTGGAAAGGACCTCCAGGGTCATCAAGTCCAACCTTTCTCCCAGCACCTCTCTAACCACGACACCATATCCTCAAGCGCCGCATCTATTTATTCTTTAAACACCTCCAGGGATGGTGACTCCACCACCTCCCTGGGCAGCCTGTTCCAGTGCCTAACTACCCTCTCA
>JAVSBS010003382.1:13420-24947 GCA_033124195.1 Coracias cyanogaster | reverse complement strand
CCTGCCCTAGATTCTATGGTCCTGCTTGGCAGGGGGGTTGGACTCGATCTCCAGAGGTCCCTTCCAAGCCCTAACATTCTATGATTCTATTTTTCTTTCTCTATTTTCTTTCAGTTTTTATATATTTGTTCACTGGCTTTGCTGCACTAATTATCCCCTACACAATTTCTCTAAGGAAAGGAAACAGAGATAAAAAATGAGCAAATTAAGAGAATCTATTGTCCTGCAAAGCCTCACTTGCTGCAGCTCTAGCACCTTACATTCACCAGTCTGACACCAAATGGTCACTAAGACCTCTGTCACCAAAACCAAGCCAAATTTAACAGCAGGACAAGGAGAGCAGGCTGAGGTCAACCCAAGCCCTCAGATCCTGCAGCTTCCTCCACTCTGAGGGCAGCAGGCAGGCAGTCCATTACATGGCAGCTCTCATTTCATCTCTTCAGATAAGAATTCTAGAAGGCACCTCTCAAATCATCTGGAGAGGAGTTCATCTCTAGCAGCATCCAACTAGTTTCGTTATTCCTGGCAGCTGTGTCTTGTAGCACATTTACCCTCTGGATCTGTTAGTGCTTACAACTATTTTCACAGGCAGATTTTACCCTTCCTTGGAAATGCAGAGACCAAGTAAGAGGAACAGGTGAGAGACACCCACTCAAGAACACAGTGGTGTTCTTCACACCAAAACTTGCACAGCTGTAGTCCACCTGCAATTACCACTACCCTGAGGTGGCAAGCGATGCACTGCACACAACAAACCCCCAAATCCATCTGTTTACCTTGTAATCTTCTACTGTATATTTCCACGATCCTAAAGGAAAAAAAAAGACAATATTAAAGTTATTTCCATCTGACCATTGTCTGATCTTCACAATTAATTTGACAAGACCACTGTAAGTATCCATGTCCTTCCTGAAAATCTGCACGACATCACGTGGTGCCCCTGGTTGACATTGCTCAAGGACTTCCCTTGGCGCATCACTGTGTTGATCGACAGGTTCCTCCCATCTGCCACCCCAGACACTATTTCAGGGGCAAACCTGTCACTTCTCCTTAGAGTTTCTTCTGTTGGCTGTTACTTTTGAATGACTTTTACCAACACCCACCTGCATCACATGGTTGCAAGAGAATCCAAGCCCAAAGGCTCCCTTGAAAGCTAATCCTTGAACCGAGATCAGACTATCTCCTTTTGCTTCAGTCTAAACCAAATGCTGTTTTAAGGACAATTCAGATCTTGTAATTCCCAGAAGGCTACTGAAATTAAGCAAGAGATGTTTTGGATTCTTCCATTTAACCACAAACATAACTAAGAACAATGAGATAGAATTGGTTTTATTTAAAACAGATCCTCTCCCCTCAGCTGTCACACCGTCCTTCTCATTTCAGTGCAGGGATCACCTTAACGCTCCCCTCAAACACGACTTTGGATGTTAGACCACCCTTTGTTGCTGCAGTACTAGAATCCACACAGTTCAAGTCTTACCACTGCTCTGTAACTCAGTGGGTTATTCACGCCAACCTCAAATACTTAATTCCACGCCAAGTGGCCCCGTAAAGAAGTTGCTATCAAAAGCTTCAACACCCATCTGGGCAGACCAGACAAACACCAGACACCGCCTGGCAGCCTGAGGCATTAGGTACAAGACATTTCTGAACGAGACATGCCTGTCATTTTGGAGAGAGTTGTATGCAGAAACTCCCCTCCAGAAATGAAATGGTTGCCTTACAGCTACTCTGACCAAAGCAACATAATATCTAAGTTAAATACATGGATAGGAAACAAGCTGATGTTTGGGTGTTTTCACACCAGTGTTGCATGCAAGTCCCATATGCATGTTTATGTAAAAAACAGCCATTTGCTTAAACATTTTCAAGCCTGAGCTTAAAATCCAAAGAAAGATGTTTGTTTACTGAATGCAGGTCATCCGCAACTGGAGAAACTCCCCACATTAGAATAATCCTATTACAAAAGATTAGGCCTACAGTACCAACAGCCTCACAAATCTTTGAACACTGGCTGCATTATATAGGGCACAAAAGGGAAGCACGGTTTGACCCACCAATCTCTTTGTGGGTCAAAAGCAAGTGAGGACTGAGAACATTTTGTTATACAAGAATCTAATCTTTTCATTATTGCAGTGGCTGGGAGTTTTAGGCTAACTTGAAAAAGAGGCAAGATTCAAGCTGAAGGACAGCGCAGGAAGCCTTGCACATACTCATGCCTGTTTCTAGAATGAGAATGAAGAGTAGGAAAACTGTATACTTCCAGCACCATGTTGCCACATGCATTAAAAATCACCCAAGACGGTTTTGAGCTCCTCTCTCCATCTGAAATCCAGAGGTAACCAGAGACCAGAGACAGCACAGATCAACTGATGCCTATTTCAAATGCTATCCTGAATCCCGCACCCAAAGCCCTGCAGAAATGAAACCAAGCGCTAAAAGCAGACTCTTCAGGAGGGAGGTTCACCTTCAGAGACCCAACTCAAAACCCCTGCACCACTTATAACGATCCAGCCACACGAGTGCCAGCCAACGCAACAGCACAAGCCGCAAACTGCCACACGGGCATCCCTCAGTGTCAGCAGCAAAGTCTTTTCACCCAGCAGCTGCAGCGCTGACAGCTCAGAACCTCGCCCTGCAATTCCAGCGGTTAGATGCAGCCATGGAAAATGTGGGGAAAAAAGCTTACATGTTGAACTGCCTGCTTCAGCCTCTTAAAGTCCACTCCTAGAAGACGTGAAGGTGGCCTCCCTGTAATATGAGGTTACATTAACAAAGATGGGACCTCCAAGGGCCCTTCTGCTTCCCAACCAAGTTCACTGTTGTGCCAGCAGAGCACAGGACAGAGCCGGCTGACTTGAAAGCATTTCAGAGTCATATCCTACACGTCGGTTACCCGCTAAGAAAACCCAGCGGGCATGCAGATTTACAAGGCTAATTCTCATTAGTATTATTGAAACTACAGCAAGATTAACAGACATATTGGGGAAAGCATAAGCAAAACCTACGTGGGCTTTCTGAACTACAGCCAATTTTTCAGATTTATCTCTCAAGAGACGCTCCTGCTCCAGTCCCCAGTAACCTGCTTGTTGAAGGGATCCACCACCCCCTTCCTCACCAAAACCAGAAAGTGTCACTTTATAACAAGATTCAGTACAACAACTGATCCAAGGGCACTCGCTGAGGAAAACAGCTATTTTACATAACAAATGGATTTCTCAAGTGTATCATAATTGCTTTGTTTCTTAGGCTGAAGCTTATCTATAAAAATCTACCCCACGGTGCTCTCAGCAGGTCTCCAGTCAAAGAAAGAAATGTCAAATTTATCTGAAGAGTCAGCCAACAGATGAAAGCTTTAGATTCAGTTTCTATCCACAGAACATGTTCATTTACAGTTTACAAGTTCTGCATTTTAGTTCTTATCAGTCTGTATAAGCACAAGTAGTAAATAGCTAGAGATCCCCACCGGTTTTTGTGGCCTGCCTTAGAACAGGTCCAAATTCTCTGCTGTTCTTGCTTCTGTGCCCTCTGCGGACACCGACGCTTTGGATGAACGTACAGAAGCGTTACGGCTCTACTGCAGTCGACTGACATGAATTAACACAGAGCGCTAAGACTTATCTGTCCTCTCCACAACAAACAATGCTGCAGATTGGTCTGAATCCAAATCCAGGCCACAAAGTGGGCTGAGCTTTACAGGGAAACCAGATTAGAAAGATTAGCACAGTTAGCACAGCTTGGAATCCTTTTTACAAATTAGCATCACTTTCATTACATGAACACTTACCTAGCAAGCTTGCTGAGGCCAAGTACTTGTTTGTTAGGAAGATAGCCAATATGTACCTAGACAGAGGAGAACAAGCTATTAACAAAATCAAACCCACCCTTCCAAACGCATATGAAACTCATGCATAGAGAATGAGATGTGCATTTGCCCCAGAACTAACTCTGGAACAGTCCAGAAGTCTTAGCTTCTGGGAGGAACATGCCACCATGCAAGCCTGAAAAATTGTGGAGCTAATGGAGCCTGTAAATGCCTGGTGAGGTCAGTGTCCTGGTGAAGAATAGGTAAGTTTTCCACAGGGGAGAAAAAAAAAGAAAAAAAAATCAACTCTTCAAGAGTCAAGGCTTATGTTCCAAGTCTCAGGAATGCTACAGAGTACCGCTACATCTGGGTACAAAAAGCAGTCTCCTACTCAGCACAGCATTGTTCATCTAAGAGAAACATGCTTTTCTCTCAGGACCTAAAAAGGACTTAGGGAGCAGCAGGGAGAGTGAGCGTACTTCACCTCCAGTGAAAGTTCTGATGACATAAAGTACTCAGCCACCAAAATCAGGCTGGGGATTTTTTTCCTGCTTTGGTAGTACCATAGATCACTGTATGATTAAGTCAACTTCCATCCTGCTCAAATATGGATTTGCTGAACTTTCATACTGAACACAGAGTCTCACCTGAGTTGGAATAAGTTCTTGAGTGGAAAAGTGCTCAGATAAAGGTAGGGGGAAAGGCATTTAACTTGTTCTTTTAGAAAGCAACACAGGCTATGGAATTCAAGCGGGGTTACAGCTGTAACAGATTATAAACCACAAAACATTTGCGTCAGTGTACCAGAGACTTGAAAAATTAGCCAAGATCTAGTAGGAGAGTGTCAGTGATAGGATTCTGTCTTAGCACTTTGCCTAGAGGCCCCACCTCAGAATCCTCTATTGCTGTACCTGCAGTTAGAGGTACCACAGTCACCTAATTACCTGGCTAACTTGCTCATTCCTATCACTTCTGTTGGGTAATCAACCCACTGACACCTGAAAAGACATGAAACATTCCGAAGTGAGAGAAGTAACTTAGAAATAAGCGTTGAATCCTGTTCCCCACAGAGTATTTTTGCAAATTTCTTAATTTAAGATAGTCCTGCAAACACAAGACCTCCTGGTGGGTATTTGCAGCCTGTTTGATGTACCCAACAGGAGAATGGTTAGTCTGAGAATATTTAGAGGCATACCAAGTCATTTAGCAGACCATTATATGAGCAGGACCGATTTGGTGTCTGCGAGGAGATTTCTCCAAACCACACAGGCTAAACAGCTAGATGTAAAAAAAAAAAAAGCATTTTTCCACAGGATTAACGAAGAGAACATACACAGTATGTGTAACAGGCAAAATAGAAAGCTTGCACAAAGAAGTTACCTTGTGTTCCAGTGTAAGATACTAACAGTAGGAAAAGAAAGCAGATGAAATTGCCTTGACTCAGCTAAATAAATGGCTGGTTTCTGTTTGCGTATTTTATTTTTGGCAGATGGTTTACTTGTGACATGTGGTACTGATCAGATTTTATAGACAACAAAAGCACTTGCTACTCTCCAGCCTGTGAGTACTTCATGGTAGAACAGATGGATCAGGATCAGCTCCATGCTTCTGTGTCGATTTGGGAGTGGAGAGGCCGAGATGTGCAGAAGGGACTACCCACTCTGAACTCTTCATCGCGTTTACAGTGGTTAACGGGAGCATTTCTGTTTTCTTTTTAAAGTTGTGGGCACAACAAATTTCAATACCCTCTGAAACTCCAGCCCCTGTCATGGGAGTCCCAAGCTAAGCAGCCTCCTGTGAGTCAGTTTTGACCACCCCCTCCCTGCCAGGGCTGCTAATCAGAAGCTTGTTCTGCTCACAGGGGGGTGGTTCCCGAGATGAGTGCGCACTGCAGAGCTTGAGCCAGAAGCCAAATCCGTGACAGAGCCAGCGTACAGGGTGAGCTGGTTTAATATCAAGATGTCTGCCCTCGAGGCTCGCTGCTGCTTCACGAACAGCTTTGATATGAAATGTCAGAAACCATTAGATTAGACTAGGAAAGGTTGAGCACTATATTTTAGGAGCTTAAATACAAATAAAACTCACATTAAGGAGGTCTTCCTTATTTGTATGCTGACGATTAACTTCTAGAGTCATAGCCATAAGCAGTAAATACTTAGCGCTTTTAAAGCTTTGTCGCTACAGCTACAAAGTCTTTCACATGTACTTTACGTCTTTTATCATGTATTGCCATATTTGTTTCGTGAGGAAGAGTTACCTTTCCAACAAACGGAACGAGGTGATGCTCACACAATGAGAACATGTCTATGTCCTTCACAATTACCATCTCATCGTGATCTTCATCAAAGATGGCGTCATTCAGAACATCTGAAATTAAACATTTGCATTAAAAAAATAAATGCACAAGCATGGAAGGTTCTTCCAGCCAATACCTGAGGAAGCTCATAGCAAGAATGCAGCGCTCTCAGAACTACAGGTTTTTGGGTTAAGATACGGGAGGTAAGGAAGGAGTAACATCACAAGCATGCTTTGGTTTGCATATGACCACACAATTGCCAAGGTGCTATACCAGGCTACTTATGTGCCACACGAGAAGTCAGCCTAGAGCATTTTCTTTAAATAACAGTTTGACCCCATGTTAGAACAAGTCTAGCCTTTGCAGAATGACTGACATTTTAAGAGTAATTAAGACTACAGCCAATAAAGCCAGTGCTGAGGAGAGCACATCTCGAAATGGGCTTCCATCCATGCTTCCATATACCACAAGCCAAGCTGGGCCTGAGGTTTGAGAAAAGCTAAGCCCTGACAATGGTCTCTTCAAACACTTCAACACCAGCATCACTATCTTCAAGGAGGTCTTGCACACAAATAAGACGCTCTTATTTCATCCGGAAGCACACCAGCCAGCAGCTGCTTAGGCATACATCGAAGTCTAAGAGACAGATCTGTATCCACAGACTGGGGGGAGATTTGCTGTCCTGAGCTGAACACAGGGGTGCATACGCATACTCCAGCCTCATTCTGCACCTCGGAGTTAACAGAATTAAGGCAGAAATAAAAAGAAAGTTAGAAGAGATAGAAGAAAAAGATGAAGAAGAGACAGCTCAGTAAGAAAATGACACTTTGATAGTCTCAGAGCTCAGCAGAACAGATCCCCAGTTGATTTTCTAGATTTAGCAGTTCCCTGGCAAGTCCCCAAGCAATCCTGGCCCAAGTTACAGAGATCACTATAGTCTCCAAAAAGATCACAGGCAGCTGGACCATGTTGGGAGAGGTTAAAAGTAGAACAGTCTCACATTAAGAGACCAAGCCTTTTGGAGGACAAGAGAGAAAAGTTGTATAGAAGAGAGAAATGAGAGAGAAAATAAGAGAGAACTAGCTGTACAGAAGGGCTGATGATTAGAACAAGGAACTCTGCAAACAAGTTAGCATGAAGCCACACTGGGTACTTGGAGTTACTTCCAGGAACTAGAGTCACATACACCATGGCCAGACAGGTCATGAGGGTGCTCAGGGTCTGTTCTGCTTCATCCACAGTGGAGCTTAGCACCTGCAGCAGCAATTACACAAATCTAATAGTTGTGTCTGCTCTACTTGCCTTTATGCCTTCCCCTGACACGCACGTCCACCTAATGGCCTCCATCTGCTGTTGATACCATCTCATCATCATGGAGCATTTTAATTTCCTGTTTGCTATCAGCACTACACAGGTAACCCTGGAAACTGTGCGCAAGATGTTCTGCCTGCGACGCATGTTCTTTCCTGAGAAGGGCTGGCAACCTGCAAGACAGCGAGGCTGAACCCCAAGAGGCTTTTGATCAGGTCAGAGAGCAGGGGTAGGTGCCACCAAAGAGGCCAGGAAACGACTCTGCAAAAGGCACATGGTTCTGATCTTCAAATTTCAGAATTTAGTTTACACCAAACACTGTTGGAGAGGATTCTGATTACATGAGGAGCATCAAGCAAATCAGCCAGGAATAGTCAGAATCCGAGGCAGAGCAGGCTCAGAGGAGAGGGAAAGGGAGACAGAGCCGCGTCTGGGTTCTATCCTCCCTCCCGCGGCAGTCTACAGCAGAAAGGCAAACAGTGGTTTCACAAAACCTGCTGCAATGCCCAGCATTATTAAAACAAAGTCCAAACAGATCCATGAAGCATCTCCACAGTGACTGCCGCAGTTATTAGACCACTGGCTTGGCTCACACCAGCCTTGCCAGGAGCGTATCAGAGCCCGATGCTAGATATGGATTGACGTCAGCACACTCGCAAAGCAGACTGTCCAGAACAATCCAAAACGGCCCTGTTCTCATTAAGTCATGGAAATGTGTGACACAGCATAAGGCCAAAGCTACCACAGAAGGTACTTCAGCCATGAAGTCTCATATACGTGTATAAAATGATGTATAAAATATATATTACAAACTTTATCTAAGGAGCATAACTATTACCGGAATGCTGAAAAGCCACATTGTATCAGAGACAGGGGTTAGCCCTAATTTAAAGCTGGAGGAAGAAAGAGGGTTAAGCGACCTGTGAAGTACCACACAGGCAACTTCAGGAACTAAATGCATCCTTCTCATGGCCCAAGCAAACAGGACCACAAAGATCACCCATCCTTCTTGCATACCCCCCCTTAGGCTCCAGCCCAGAGCCACAGCAGTTTGGGCAACGTTTGAGAGGTAAGCCAACAAACTCTCACAGTTTGAGAGGTAAGCCGACAGATCCACGCGACAAGAACACAACCACAGAGCTGTGGGACACTTCGTGCTTCTCATTTATACAGGCCTTGCCAATCTTGCCTTAGATTTATTTAATATTGAATAGATTTATTTACTATATTTTATAAATATATTTAATATTTATTTAATATTAGCAGTAAGTTGCAGCCAGGTCACAGACAATACCTGCTCTGCTGCATAACCTCTGCAGTTCTGCCTGCAGCGAGGTGTGCTGGTTTTAAGACAGCAGCAGTTACTTCTTGAGGAGGAAGACCAGAGCCCATAAAGGAAGCAATCAGCTTAGCGTTAGCCCCTCCAAACTTCCAGATGATGCAGGGAGACAAAGGTAAAACAAGAGGTGAGCATGAGACTGAAAGCCACTGCCTGAGTAAATGGCCACGGTGTTAAGAACCCCAGTCACCCCTACCTTGCTCCAGTTCCTCCTGCTCATGCTGCTTCTATGTTTTCCTATTCTCCTGAAAACAAGCTTAGCTTGAAGCTTCTCTATCCCTGCCCCTCGCTCTTTGAAATCCAAGCCTTGTGTTGACAGAAGAGTTAGATAAGAATAGTGCGACAGGACACTGTGCCGTGTCCCACCACAGCACTTGTCTTCAGTAACGACACGGGAGAGACTCGTTTGGCAGACACTCAACACTTTGTGCAGGGAGAAAATACTACTTTATCTAACTTTGCCTGCTTTGGTTTTAGCCATTCAGTTTGCAAGAAGCATCAAACAGGGCCCTGACAGGCAAAAACTGCATCCTGCAGCACATGTTCTGGAGAACTTAATGGAACTGAAAGAAGATTAACCAGGCCAGAAGCAAAGCTGGGGACAAATTCATGCCTCTTCTCCCATTCTTTCGTTCTAGGCCACTCTGCCTGCTTCACTACCTTGATTTCAGTTTCCT
This sequence comes from Coracias cyanogaster, assembly GCA_033124195.1. Classification (NCBI taxonomy): domain Eukaryota; kingdom Metazoa; phylum Chordata; class Aves; order Coraciiformes; family Coraciidae; genus Coracias; species Coracias cyanogaster. The sequence goes on along the minus strand of JAVSBS010003382.1, from coordinate 15,519 downwards.
CATTTGGAGGCCCCAAAACATTTACTCTTGTCACTCAGGGCAAGATCTAAAAGTCATTGTCCCTTCCCAGGCCTGTCCCAGCTCACATGGAGCAATGTGGCTGTAACACTGGCTGCATCTCCCAGCTCTAAAATACCCACCTGCCCTTCAAATGCAATTGCATCTTTCCATCCCTTCCTCCTGTGGCACCAGGATGTTGAAAGCAGATGTGTAGAAGTCAACAAGGCTTTCAGAGGGAAGGAGGGCTAGAAGTAAATATTGCTAGCTTGGTTTCCTCACAAAGCAAGGCACCTGCAAGCTTAGATGGAAAGACAGCCTGTTGAGGAGGATTCCAAGAAGGGAATTCTTCCTCTCAGACAAAGCAATGCTTATTCCCACCAAGAACCACTTGTGGAATCATCCACACCAGTAGCTTCCTGCTAGCAAGGAGATGGGCATGTTCATCCACCGTCCCTTGGCCTCTGAGTGACACCTCCCCTCACACTGCTTTTATTAGTCACAGGGGTGCTCATGTGTTGCCACCAACCTGTCTAGAAGCTGAAGGAGACTTCAGATAACACCATTTTCATCCCCCACCATCCCAGAGAAGCAAAACGAAGTTACTGCTTGAGCCCTTAAGCCTAGACATGGCATGCTAATGAAAAGCAAAGATTCAAATTAAAACACATGGCTGGCAGAAGGCAAACAAGAACAAATATTTTATGTATGGTCAGGGTGCTCTCCAGAGCTGATTATTCCTTCAGCCCAGAATTCAAGTCCTGGTGTAGAAACTTCCGTGGGCTTTTAAAACTGAACAGTCACCCCTGCTGCAAGTTCACTCCCAAAACAGAGCAGATTTTAACCCCACTACCACCTTTATCTTCAAAAAGATTTGATAAAAATCAGAATTGGATGAAGACAGAGTGAGAAAGACCTTTCAGGATTTTGCGTCAGAGCTAAGCAGAAAGACCTGTTGCTATAGAAACTATTTGCATGGCTTTAATGTGACACAGGAAAGCAAAAGCACCTCTGGCAACCAAAGGAGCCAGAGCCCACCCGGCAGCGGGCTCAGTAGTTGAAGGGAATGAAGGATGGCAGCGCTGCAGAGCGGCACTGCATCAGCTTCACAGCACTTCAGCTGTCCCATTTTTACTGCGCCTGGGAGACAGAAGACTGAAGTGATGGAGGTTGTTCTCACTACGAGCTGAAGTACTTCCCTGGGGTGCTCAGTTGCCTCACTGCTCCACTTTAGAGAGGAGGCAGAGTGAGGGCTGTTCAGTGCTGACAACAGCCTCAGATTCCCCAATGCTGTTCCTTGTGCTCATCCATCCGGGCACAGACATAAGGCACAAGGTTCTCCTGACACCCGTTACACAGCTCCTGTCCTCACTGACAGCCCCTATGATCTCCATGGTGACCCATAAACCCCAGAAGTCACAGCAGGCAGCTGAGACCATCATAAGAATGGGTTCAGGCCAAGGGATGCAGATGTTCTATGAGGGATGGTGCAAGTCACATCACACCAATACCTATTAGTTTGAACAAACTGAAGTCAAGGCTGAGGCCAGGTACCTTCTGCTCTCCCAGGAACACAGACTGAGTTACACAAAAAGCAAAGGCAGGGGATGCTGCATGAACTAAGGATGGTTTGGAGGAGGACTGGAACCTCCAATACAAGACAGACAGATGTTGGAGCTGGTCCAGAGGAAGGCCACAAAGATGATCAGAGGGCTGGAGCACCTCTCCTGTGAGAGCAGACAGAGTGAGGGTTGTTCAGCCTGGAGAACAGAAGACTCCAGGGAGACCTCATTGCAGCTTTCCAATATTTGAAGGGGACCTACAAGAAAGCTGCGGGGGGGGTTTTCACAAAAGCTTGTATTAATGGGACAAGGGGTGATGGCTTCAAACTGGAAGAGGTAAGATGCAGATTAGAAATTAGGAAGTTTTTCCACTGTGAGGGTGGTGAGTCACTTGCACAGGTTGCTCAGGGAGGCTGCGGATGCCCCAACACTGGATGTGTTCAAGGCCAGGCTGGACGGGGCCTTGAGCAACCTGGTCTAGTGGGAGGTGTCCCTGCCCATGGCAGGGGGTTGGAACTAGATGATCTTTAAGGTCCCTTC
>JAVSBS010003382.1:0-13320 GCA_033124195.1 Coracias cyanogaster | reverse complement strand
AGCAACCTGGTCTAGTGGGAGGTGTCCCTGCCCATGGCAGGGGGTTGGAACTAGATGATCTTTAAGGTCCCTTCCAAGTCAAACCATTTTATGAGGCTCCAGAAGAGCAGTGCCACGGGCCAGAGACCAAAGGCCAACCATTCAGTAGAGTCAGCTGGGGTATGTTGGCAGATACATTTGACTCTCTCAAGAAGTTTCATCTGAGGATGGACATAACTGACAGAGCAGGAGCCCTGAGCTAACAGCAGAATGTGCAGTAGGGAAAGCAACAGACTAGAGCCAGAATTAAATCTGGAAGGGAACTGCTGTAAAAACCTTTCCGTTGCCACTGGGTAAGCATGAAGATGTAGAATCAAAACTTAAATTTATTCATGTGATAACACTAACTGTAGTTAGAGAAAATACTCCAGTCAAGAAAAAAGAAAATTGCAGCCTTTTGGTATTAAAAATGTACCAGGAATTTATTATGCATACAAAGAAGAGAATCAGGCTACAAAACCACTCATTCATATAAAGAATTTGGAGCATTGCAGGAAGTTAATGGCTTCAGGTTACTAAGCAAGGGGGTGGTCTGGGTATGCCACTTGCTTCAAGAAGTCTTGAAGAGCTCTACAGAGACACAGCCTAAGATGCCACATTACTATTTATATAGATAATGGAGCTCAAAAGCTGCAGAGAAAATTAAACGAGCACTATGTGGCTTCCTTGCTATAACACACCTGCCTAACAGGAACCAAGAGAAGCCTTGGAGGCAAAAGATTCTACAAGTTTGACCAATATTTCAGATTTCATCACTGCCACAAAGACTAGAAACAGACTATTCAACTTCAGGCAGGACAATTTGTTTCAGAAGCAAAGTTTAATTCCTTTGTGACCAGAAGAGAGGTGAACCAGATGTGTAATTTAAGGCATATTTCAGAGAAGTTGGAGGAAAAGCATTATTACTATTCAACTCATTCTGGCCCTTGTTTGTACAGATTTGTTTATTTTTCCTATGAGACACTTTCCCTGTTGCAGTGAGAGACTCTAGTTTATGAATAAGAGATCAGTTATTGCAGACTCTCAGATGAAGCTAAGATTAGGTTCCGGAAGTTGTCCTCTGCGAGGAGGTTTATTAATATGAGGGGAAGCAGGGCTATGAGGATGCTCATTAAAATGCATCAGGATTTCAATAACCATTTCAATGTCTCATGTCATAGAAGGTGCTGAAAATCACCTCATCCACGCTTGTTTCTGAAACTGAAACAAAGGAAAAAAATCAAGGAAGACAAAACACTTTGAAAAAAACATGAAGAGATCAGAATCCTTTAAGATCCAAGAGGTTGCAACATTTAATAAATTCCTGACAAAACCCCAAACAAGCCTGGTGTTACTGGTGCAGTAACGGGCAGGGGAGATCACCCTGCAAAGCCCTACAGTCCTAGCTCCTGGCAGAAGTTTCTCTGCACTGAGTATCTGTTTCAACATGGATGGCATCACTCGTGAGGGTGGAGGTTAAGGAGAGAAATCCCCAAGAACCTTACTCTGAACAGCCCTGTCTCTCCCACCATCTGGTTTACAAGAAACAAGCCATGGCCATGCCACAAAAACATTGTTTAAGTTTATTAATAGTTTAGACCATTGCATGCAGGAGAAGCAAGAGAACTAGTAGTACCTCATTTCCAGGAAAGAATGAGCTCACCAGCTCAGCAAAGGACACTGCTGCTGATCAAACAGCCTTGTTTAAGGCACTGCCTATTTTTATGAAGCACTGCTCAGCACCTCTCAACCCCAGCAAACTCAGTAGGCTTGGGAAAATTTGAGCTTACATCATTGTTGTCATCTGTCAAAATACCGAATCCACACTGAGAAGAAGGTGAAGAAATGAGTATTAAGGTTGCACATTTTCCACCCTTCACCATAGGAAAAGCACATAAACTAATGAGAGAGGAAAAGCAACATACACGCGGTTCAGCCAGTGTTAATCTACTGGATGACACCTAACCAGTTGTCATCTGCTTGAAAACTAAAAGCTGCACAGTAAAGCCACTTTGCTTCCAGGCAAAAGTGGAGCCTTTCTAACCACAGAGGCTCAGGCAGCAAAGTTACCCTCTCCCAGTATTTCTGAATTTCATTTCCCTGTTAAACGCACTGAAAGCGCAGCTGAGCCTGAAGACCTGCTTGGGAGCTAACAGACCTACCAGGAAAAAGTCTTCCAGCCTTCATCCATGTACCAATGATCATCATTTTGCTCAGAGCGCTTATGGATGATGAAAATGAGCTCACTTCCTACTGCAGACACGGGCAGCTTGTTCAACCCTGTGCCTCGTGTTTCCTGCAGGATTACACAATCGGAACCAACTCCTGGATGATTTACCTTTTGAAGTGAGCATTCTTGACACCAACAGTGTTCCTGTAAGTTAACAGTTAGCTCTGCTTCACAAGACTGATTCTGGAGCCTTCAGCTTCAGTTACAGGTTAGTGCTGTCCACAATCTTGCATTTCCATGTATTCGCTCCTTTCCTGCATTTGCACATGCTTGTGCCTTGTTGTATTTATATACAGACCCACAGCCAGCACCTCCAAGGGGGCATTAAGCTTTTAGCAAAGGAAGGAGAGATCTTTCCAGGTTTAGTTTGTGTGGCAGGCAATCACCTGAACCAGCAATAAGGAAGCTAAAGGCAGCTGGCGATAACAGTCCTGCTCACCTTTATTAACCCAGAGGACAGATTGCTGTTTTGGGAAAATTTACTCCCAGAAGCATGAAATTCATAGATCTGAGCCTAGAAAACAAAACAGGTTCTTGGATGCTCATGCAGAAGCACAGCACGAAGTTGAAAAGTAGAACTCTTGGTATCTTGTCTGCTCTTCCAGCCTCACCAAGCCAGGAAAAGGTTTCCGTTGTTAATGGCTGTTAGTCTGTACAGATGCCCAAGGGTGACCTGCTGGCATTTTTAAAATCAGGTCTCTAGATGGATTTTACTTGAAATCACTGGAGGCATTCCTGCTATTCCAGTGAAAGCCTGATGACTAGTTCTACAGAAGTGAAATCAATACATTTCAAGGGTTTGTCAAAGAAAGACGTTGAGGCCTTTAGTAAAGCCAGGATTAACAAAAGACATAATCTTGAAAGAACAGAAAGAGCAGGTTTAGACATTTAGCAAGTAAACACTGCTAATGGCTCTGAGACACAATAGTGACCAGCTGCAGAACACAGATAGCAAAGATGAATAAGGGAGCACCGTTACTCTGCGCTGTCAAAAACCAGCTAGGAAATACACTGTGGAAGCTGGAAAGCAGAATCAGCTTCTCCACTACTCAAGTCTGAATGGAGAGGAGGGATGGAATTGAGATGTAATCTTCCCTACAACACTACAAAGTTAAGCAATGGGAAGTACAAACATACAAATACAATCAGGTGTCATGGAAGCAAAGTGACAACACCCAGGAAAGGAGATCAAATGTCTAGCACACTTAACCATGCCCCAAACATGGTATGTTCTTGCAGTGACCAAAGAGATCAATAAAATAGTTTGTTCTTAAGGGTGAATGATCAGTCAACGCTAAAAAAGTAGAATAAAACCCATTTGCTGCCTCTGTTGAAACCACACATCACCTCAAGCAGCTTCCAAAAGTGTTACAGGTTCCCTAAACCAAAAATCCTCTCACACCACTTGGTCTTCTCCTCCAGTGTCACCAGAGGCCAGACTGCCTACCTTGCAGGGTAGGCAAGGCCATCATCCCTCACCAAATCCCAAGGCTTCCATCAATCTGACTGCACTCAGAAGCATTCAGTAACCAGAGCAAGGCATCCTGCACATCACTAACCTCGGAGAGCAGCAGGCAGCACTTGAGGCAGTCAGGTAGCTTAGTTTTGTGACCAACCACATAACTCCCATGTTCTCACAACAAGGGAGACTCAAGTCAAGCACACTGAACACTGAAGACCTCCAGCAGTGTATCTGCAACATTATGAAAGAGTGAAGAGTGTAATTTGGGAATATATCTATTACCTCATTTTTTGGGTTCTTGTATGGAAAGTTAGAACGCCATCAGAAATGCTTCTCTCCTGCCTACCTAAGGCAGATACTCAAGTGAACTCAGAAGGCTGATTTTGAAGCCCATTGCTGTACAAACATTCACTACCTTGGCTCGACTTTTCACTCCTTTCTGTCACAGTCTGGCAACATTTCCACACACTGGCAAGGGCTGCGAGCTCGGCTGGGGCCAGCTGAGACAGGTGCCTGTTACAACCCACCTTGCTTCAAGTCCTGTGTTTGTACAATCACTACCACAGAGCTTTGACTTGAGAAGCCTTCTATGAAAAGATGGGACCTAGAGCTATCTAATTGTCATTTAGCTTCTGCCTGTTGGGGGGGTAAACCTGAACAGACTCAACACATCCCATAAATCAGTGCTTTAACCTCTGTCTGCCTGTCCAGACTGTTCCACATAAGGAGCTGAATAAGCTGCAAAATAAACCTGAGAAAACAAAAGGGGCTGCTTTTTGTTGGGGTTTGGGTTTTTAGGGTGGTTTTGGTATTTTTGCCCCTTTTTTTTCCTTCTTTACAAGCCAGTTCCTGGTCTCGTTCACAGGCTGCCTAGACAGACAGTTTTATTGGCCTAACCAAGTGAACAGCACAGAGGGATGCTGCAGCAGAGACAGCAGGAGCTGCAGTCCCAAAGCTACCCTTGCTCCCCAAGACTTTGGGGTTGTTGGCTCTGCATTTAACAATGCGTTTAAAACTCTCCCAAGTGGAATTTACTTCCATATCAACTCTCCTCATCCACTAGCGGTTTTGCTGGCTGCTGCGCTCTCCTCCTTCAGCTACAGCATTTTCTTCTGCTTGGCTAGTAAGAGTGGGAAGGCTGGAAACCAGGCATTGTGTGTAAGAGGTGAGTAGCTGGAAAGGAAAAGGATTCCCCACCTGACACAGCAAGGGATGTTAAGATCACATCTTCATTTTATTTCCTAGAAAGAAAAGAAAAAAGCAGACCGAGAGTACAGCGCCTAGCAGGGGCACTTTCTGCTGGTGGATATAAAACAGCTCTCTCCCAGGTACGGATATTCAAGGGAAGACTATCCAGAACTGAGAGATTAGGACAGACTATTGAGGTCCTGGAGAATCCACACTGGAGCAGTAAAAAAAATATTAAAAACCTGAACAGAGTGTGTGGCTCTGCACACAAAACTAGCAGCAAGGTAAGAAAGGACTTGAGATGGGCACCAACCTCACCCAGGTTCAGCACAAATTCCTGCTCAAGCTACCACCAAGAAATCTTTCTGCTAGGAACTGGCAGGATGACTGATACCTCCAGTGTTTTACAGCAGTGAAGAGTCACATGCAATCCCCACATGAGGAAAGCCATTCCAAGAAGACAAAGGATCCTTCTTGAGACCCTGATGAAACCTCATTCTAACCACATCGTGCAGCAGGACTAAAGGAAGAGGGGAGCGAGGATGGCCACTGCAGCCCAGAGCCTATTTCCAGATGCAAACCTGAAACCTTGGTTTGATCTGAAAGGCAAAACAAATGCCAAGGCAGGAAGGGTGTTCCTGGGGGAAGGCAGGACACACATTGGCACACGAGATGGCCATGAGTAGGTTAATGCTGGAAGTGATACACAATCTGATTTTGGAAGAACCAACAGTTGAGAAGTGAAAGAGAAACTAAACACAAAAGCCAGCCTTTACGCTGAAGCAGAGGGCACTTAGGAAAAAGACCCTGATGCAATAGCAGAAGCTCCCTGATGCCAGCCATCAGCACTGTTCAGCCTGTTCACTCAGCTGCAACACCCTAGTGCAGTTCTGGTGCGCTCAATACACCAGCGCTGTACTCCAGAGAGCAGAACACGGTCGGCTCCTTCCTGCTTCACATCCAAAGACCCTCACTGATGGTCCTTCCACCCCTTACAGACTAACAGGAACTTGCCTTTTACGGTAAGAAGGAGAAGGGGAATTCCCCAGCTCCCCAAGCCCTTTTTTACTGTTTGTATTGGGTACAGCCCTTGCTGGAAAGGCTGAGGAGAACTTACGCGAAACTTAAATTTTCAAGCAGTATTTACTCTGCCCTGGGACCAAGAGAAAACCTTGGAGTTGCTGCTGATGAGAACATATCCCACCCAGGTCCTCTCCTCCTGCTCTCAGGGAGGGCCTGCAGCCAGCAAGCAGGTAAGACACTCACCTGGGGCAGGGATGTGAACCTGGGGTACCTCTCTACACCTGCAGTCACTGCTGGGACCCCAAGATGGGACAGGGGCCTCCTCAGCCTTCTCCTTCCTCCTTACCTCACTTCCTCAAGTTTCATTCCCACCTTTGAAAAACCTCACCCGATAAAGGCATCAGCAGAGCAGGAACTTTTCTGAGACAATTCAAACCACCGATGCCTGTTAACAGAAGCAAATGCTCCTACCCCTTCTGAACACAGGATGGGGAAAGGTACAACCAACAAGTTCTTATGACAGAGCCTAGGAAGTTTACACGAGAAGGAAAGCTCTGTCCACCCAAGCCCGGAGCAGGAAACTTTGTGACAGGATGTGAAATCCACCAAGCATGGAGTTTAAACAAGAAATCAGGGGAAGAAGGGGACAAGGAGACCGCAAGGTGCAGGCTGACTTACTGACGAGGGGCATCAGAACGGTGGCAGGGCAGCGGCAAAGCCCCTTGTAAGAAGCAGGAACCCCAGCACCGCGGCTGGTGTCAAAGCAGCCGGCTCCCGCCGCCGGCCCGGAGCCCTCCCCGGGGTGACACCCGCAGGACCCTGCCCGGGCGCAGCCCTCCCTACCCGAGATGGTCTCCTGGTAGCCCTTGGTGAAGAACTGCATGGCGGTGGCCGCCCTCCAGGGCGTCTTCAGCAGCCCCTGCCGCTCGGGGTCCTCGCCCAGCGAGCGCAGGATGGTGGTGTAGGCGTCTGCCAGGCTGGGCAGGTTCAGCTCGTTGTCCTCCTCGCTGCGGGGCCGCTCTCCCCTCCAGCCGTCCCCGCTGCTACCGGGGGGGACGCGCGGCTTCTCGGCCACAGCCGGTGGGGGGGCGGAGGGCGGCGGCCTCTCCCCCCGCGCGTACCCGTTACAGCTCCGCACCGCCTCCATGGGCCCCGGCAGGGCCCGGCCGGCGTGCGGGCAACGCGCTGCGGCGGAGCCCGGAGCCCTCAGCGCTGCCTGCCGCTCGCCTCAGCCCCGGCACCGGCCGCGCCGCCGCCGCCTCCTTCCCCTCAGAGATCCCGCCCGCCGCCGCCGCCGCCCGCTTTATACCGCCCGCGCCGCTCCCATTGGCCGCCGCCGCCGCTACGTCATCAGCAGCGGTGTCACGAGGCGGCCGGTCTCAGCCGCGCTGGAGGAGCGGGAACCCCGGGAATGGGGACCCCGGGAATGGGGACCCCGGGAATGGGGACCCCGGGTGGGCCCAGGGATGGGCTGGGGGGTCAGACCCCCCTAGAGGAGCCCACTTCCATCGCTCCAAGGCGGGGAGCAGCGGTGGAGAACAGCCAGGCTGCTCGGGAAGGGAGGCCTTGCTGGGATGGGCTGTCCTTGTTCCCTGCAGAGGTCCTGGCATCCTTCTCCCCCCATCCTTCTCCATTTTCATCCTCTCCAACTTTGAGGGCTGGTCCTTTTCCCACTGGAGGGATGTTGGTGCATCCCGGTGCTACCAGAATGCCATCATCATGGTTCTGGAGTGCTTTGGGTTACTGGTGGTGGGATGCATTCACCAGGAAGATCTTGGGTGTGGGGTTCCCTTCCCCTGTGACAACCCCAACCGCTTCATCATGGATGGGTTTTGGACCTTGCATCATGGCAATCCCTATGACTTCATCGCGGCTGGGCTTTGGTCCCTTCATACCTATGAGCTCTGCAGACACCTTCCTGCCGCAGGGCTCACAAGCCCCAATGTTTTCGTATTCCCACCTGTGACTCTGGAAATGCACCATCTCTGATGACTGAGACCAAATATTTTGGGCTTTCCACAAGGATCTGGCTGGGATGTCACTGCGATGGGGGTGTGAGCATCCTTAAAATGCTTTTGGGGCAAATGTAGGAGACGGTGCTCAGCACATCTCATCTTTGCCAACAGCCCTTTCTGCATTGGTCCCATGTAGGATTCAAAGGTTGGTGAACAAGTGATGCTGGGGTGAGTGGTTTGGAAGGGATGTCCTCTCCCACTGAAGCTGTTCTGGGACTTTACAAAATAGAAACTGAATATTAAAGTTCAGCTGAGGACAGGGTGTATGCTCCATCACCCGTCACCCCAGCCACTAGCGAGGTAACTCGTATTTTCTGGATTGCTGTCAAAATAAATGGCTGAGATGGTAAGGGACACAGCAGAGTTTTCCCTTTTCACACCCAATCTGTCCGTAGGGCAGCAGGGACAAATTCTCCCACCTTGTTCCTAGCAAATGGTCAAGTGCCGGGGAGATAAGGAGTGGAAGGGTCAGAGGGATGGGGTGTGGAGCATGACTCACTGGCTTTCCTGTCTCCTCCCGACACAAGAGCTACTTTTAACCAAGAAAAGTGAAAAGAGAAGGAAAAAAGAAACAGAACCAGCCAGCTCCACGTTTATCATTCGGTTTCCGATCACAGGTTTTACCAGAAGAGAGCCAGGATGACTCAGGTGAAATCACGGGGTAGGCGCTGGCCTGCGGCCAGCCAGGCTTTACTGTGGTTTTATTGCCCCGGGCTTTGATCAGGATCAGAAACTGCTGTACTGGAGGGTTTGAAGCCTTGACCTCCATCCCCGCTCCCTGCCAGACACCCACCAAGGTGGGGCTGGGTACCTCGCATCGTTTCACAACCCTCTGTGGATGTCCAAATCCTCCATATGAACTAGAGTTTCCTCACTAGAAACATGACAATTGTTCGTGGTGCTCAGCAGAACAACTACTGCTTTCTTTTTGGATCCAGGCCAAGCTGACATGGTTCAAAGGGTTGGGTAGCGTTTCTTAGGAGCTACAAACCACTGAGACCTAATAATGCATGTGAAAAAGGGGTTGGTAAAGGGCATTGAGGTCTCTTGGCGCTCCCTGGTCTTTGCTACCTTTATTTTCTTGGAAAAGAAGAAGATAAACTCTGTCTGGAGTCACCCTGGATTTTATAATGGTCTGAACTCAGCAGCTGAGGGAGTTAGTTGTAATTTTTCTCCTATTTATGGTGAGAGAAGGGCAGTTGTCAGCTCACTTGCTAGCGTGAGCACGTGTGGATCAGAGTCACAGCATGGTGGGGGTTGGAAGGGACCTCTGGAGATCGTCTCATCCAACCCCCCTGCTCCAGCAGCTCACCCAGAGCAGGGGGCCCAGGATCGTGTCCAAGTAGGTTTGGAATCTCTCCAGAGAAGGAGACTCCACAGCCTCTCTGGGCAGCCTGGGCCAGGCTCTGCCACACACCCAGCAAAGAAGTTTCTCCACCTGTTCAGATGGAACCTCCTGGGTTCCGGCTTGTGCCCGTTGCCCCTTGTCCTGTCATGTGCAGAAACCCACACTTTCTGGGTGCGTTTGAGCAGAGGTTGCCCACGCGGGAGCCGATGCCAGCAGTTCTGCTGACAGTGTTTGCAAACGAGGAATTTGAGGCTTAGGTAATTTAGGTATGTGTCAGGATGTGTTACGACACAGCCCCGTTTCCAGCCATGGCAAAGTCCTCTCCCTCTGAAACACAAACCTGCATCGGCTGGGTAAGCAGAAGCACTAACTTATAATATTTTATTGATTGTTCCTTATTAATTAGACCCCATGTTCTCATTAGCCTTCGCAAATAAATTTTTCTTTGCAATTGCTGATTATATATTAAAAAAAAAAATGCAACACACAGGCTATGAAACAGAAGAGCGGCAGATGATTTTTAAATTTGTTAAAAGATCCTCTGACTTTCCTAGTGGGATTCTGCCTTGTTTCTCTTTCTTGTGCTTGCTCAGAGCTTGGGGGTTATTAGTGTTGGTCAAAAATTGTCAAGAGATTCTTAAAAAGCAACGCAACACAGAGTGCAAAAAGCCCTGAGGCTGTAACTTGTGTTATTTGCAAGTCTAGAATAAGGTCTAGAGAAGGTAAAAGCCCAGTGCACATACTGGTGGGTACCTGGAGGTCCCCGTGAGAGCCAGGGGATGCTGCTGGGTGCCAAGGTGGGTCTTCTCTCACCTTCAGAAGTGAGGACACGATAAACCAGGGGCGGGATGGAGTGGGTTTGTATTCAGGCTCCAGCTCCTTGGGACGTTTTAGTCAGTTGAGCTTCCTTGAGGTTTTTGGTGGCACTGAGCAGGACCAAACGGATGCTGGAGCATCATTCGCTGCGTGCCCAAGTTGCTCCTCAAGGTCTGAAGAGTGGACTCTTGGAAGACACCTCTCCACACCAAGCTGGCTAAGAATGAAGAAACCCTGGGCAGTCTTCACCAGGTCAGATGAAGCCACCTCAAGGGTGTTTCAGGGGCAGTATCTGCGCTGACAGCTGCTAAAAGGCTGAGATAAATCACTCACAAAAGACACCTCTTTTTCCTCCATTGACTATGAAGTGAAAGCGTTTAGGACAGGCCTCAGAGCTTGAAGTTGGAGATGATGAATTCCACCTTCTCAAACCATCTGTGTCAACCCACCGTATCATTAACAGCTCAAGCCGGAGAAGAGCGGCGCAGATCGATCCTGCTATTAACATCAAGCCAGAACGTGACCCGAACTTGATTCTCAAATAATAGCTGTGCCACGGTGGCGATGGATGGCAACGTCACAGCCTGCTGACATCCTTCCCAGGCCCTGGAGAGGCAGCTCAGGATTTATCAGCCCCTGGAATCACCGTGTGTCTGTTTAAAGAGTGAATCACGAGCAATTTAATTCTATTACCTGGAAAAACAAGCAAAACTGATTAGAGGCTCCTAAAATACCGATCTCTTATGGGGGGATTGTTGTGCCATAAGGACAGAGGATCCCCAAAGTCTGAGGGGTCTTCTGCAGATGCGACCTGCATTTTAACTTCCCTGGGTGAGGTCTCACATTTTAGAGCTGAAACTGGAAGTGAAGGCAGCAGGTTTGCCCTGCCCAAGCTTTCCTTTCAAGCCTTCACATCACAAGGACACTCACATGGATGGACTGGTCCAGCCTCTGCTCCCCAAAATCTGGAAAACTTCAGAGGGATGTCCTAGCCAGGCTGTAGGAGGTAAATTCATATTAATGCTTTTAAGAAGGTAAAAACAGCCATATAACCCAAGTCTCCAGGCTCCCATGGGCCTGCACCCTGATGAGAGCTCTCTGACATCGGCCAGGGAGATCTCCGGGTCCCTCCAGCCCATTCCTAAACCAAAGGTGGGGTTAGATTCACGCAGCGGGCAGATGGGACTAGCAGCTGTGTCCCTGCATCGCTCCCCTCGCTTGCTTCTCACCATTATTACCCCAAGATCAATAATGCAATTTGTAGACTGGATTGTTCCCTGGCAACACGTGGCTTGAAATTATTCCTGCACATTTTCTCTGCCATTCATGTCCAATTGAGTCCGGCATCAAGTGGCTCTTCTCACAGCCCGGGTGTTTGTCCTTCGTCTGCCTTTTAGTAAATGAATTACTATTAAATTTATACGGCAGCATTCAGCTGAGCACATTTAGCACATCAACCAGGAGGAGAAGCAGCCAGGTTTGCTCTTTTCCATCAAAGAGCTCTACTGCATGACACACCAGACCATCTCATAGGCAGTTCTCATTGCTGTTGTCTTCTCCTTGGACTAGCCAGCCAGGACCACCAAGCTGAGTCACTCCGTGACCATCACAGTTATATTCTTTGGAAAGAATCACAGAATGGTTTGGGTTGGAAGGGACCTTAAAGATCATCTAGTTCCAACGCCCCTGCCGTGGGCAGGGACACCTCCCACTAGACCAGGTTGCTCCAAGCCACATCCAGCCCAGCCTTGAACACATTCGGTGGTGGAGCATCCACAACTTCCCTGGGCAACCTGTGCCAGCGTCTCACCACCCTCGTGGTGAAGAACTTCTTGATTTCTTATCTACATCTCCCCTCTTCCAGTTTGAGGCCATCACCCTTCATCCTATCACTACAAGCTATTGTAAAAAGTCCCTCCCCAGCTTTCTTGCAGGCCCCCTTCAGATAGTGGAAGGCTGCAATGAGGTCTCCCTGGAGCCTTCTCTTCTCCAGGCTCAACAACCACAAGTCTCTTGTGCTGCAAGTAGAACATCTAATCTGACCCATTACCTACACTGAAAACAACAATAAAAAAAGGGTAACATTCCTGCTGTGAAAGGATTTACACCATTTCCCTGAAAACAGCTCCCGCTCTGTGCTGTGGACCACACTTATCGGCACCCTCAAGGCCGCTCGTTGCTGGGGTTTAAAGCACAGCCCAAGAAAACCCTCCAAATCCAAAATAACCCAAGCTGACATGGATTCATGACACTTATTTACCAGGATTTGGCATTGCATTAAAAAACAAAATAAAATAAGAGTAGGGTATGCAAAATATGAGTTCAGAGATGTTGTTGGAGCCCAGAAATGGCATCACCCACCCGCTGGCCACCAGCCCAGGCCAGGCAGCAGCAAGTAGCTCAGACAGAACACAAAAAGTTGTGGGAAGAGCACTTTCTTCCCTGTTATCATCCTCCACGCTCACCTTGAGCCTGGTACAGCAGCACGATGCTCCGAAGGTGGACGATGCCTTTTGTGTTGGTTTTATCAGCTCAGCTTGGTGGTGTCGCCACATTGTTGTTTTCTTTCGCAGTGCAATTGTATTATTGAGCAAGTGCTGGGAAAGCCAAAGAAAATATTCTTTAGGAGGTGAGCAGGTATTTTATTTATTTATAGTATAAATGTTCTTTCTCTGAATAAATGCTGAGCTTCCTGCAGATCCGGCACTCCCTCTGAAGTCCAACAGGTTAGCAACGCTCCAGCACCCCGGGAAGGTAATTCATAGATCTTTCTATAAGATGAAGGGCTTGAAACGCCCTGTCAGCTGCAGAACAAGGGAGGTGGGTGTCTGCTACTTTGGATTATATCCCCCCTGAAAAGCTGACAGGCTCTACCCATCATCTGGGGACTGTTCTTGTTGGGTTTTAGTAGCTGAATCTTTCCAGCAAGGAGAAGCTCTGGGTTAGATATGGAGCAACAGAGGTAATGGAACAAAATGCCCCACACACAAGTGTAGGCCACCAGCATCCTGGCGAGCAGGACTAGGGCAGGGATTGTCCTGTTCGAGGCCACATCTTGAATCCTGGGGTCAGTTTTAGGCCCCTCACTCCAAGAAGGACATTGAGGGGCTGGAGCATGGCCAGAGAAGGGCAATGACTCTGGAGAAGGGTCTAGAGCAGGAGTGTGGTGAGGAGCAGCTGAGGGACCTGGGGGTGTTGAGTCTGGAGAAAAGGAGGCTCA
>JAVSBS010003378.1:0-12295 GCA_033124195.1 Coracias cyanogaster | reverse complement strand
ATCCCTGGCACCATTGCAGGTGAGGTTGGCCGGGGCTCTGAGCAACCTGCTCGAGTTGCAGATGTCCCTGCTCCCTGAAGGGGGGTTGGACTGGATGACCTTTAACGGTCCTTCCCAATCTATTATATGATAAAGTGGATCCAACGGATGCAGTTCAACTTTAGTTGGTGACACGATCCAGCATCCCTTTTGGTGCGGGAACGCATCTCTGGTGCCACTCCGTGAGCAGCACCGTGCTGTTCCTTCACCATTCACCATCTCCTGGGTGGAGATTGCCACAGCATCATCACATTCCTTTCTCACTATTTACGAGTAAAGAATACTTACGAATCTGGGGGGGGCGATTTTCTGGGACATCAGGACACAGGACACACCCAGGGCACAAGCAGGCGAGCGTATGGGATTAATGTCCTGTGGTTAACGAGTTACTGGGCATCTGCAGAGCCATCTTTGCAGACCACAGTAATAGCTCTTCCACTCTCCAAACATGTTTGCTTTCCCTTAATAAGATTCATTTAAGAAAGCAAGGGACTAAGGCACAATGCAGTCCCTTTTCACAGCTCCGCTGAGAGGCAGTAATTCATTAAACCAGGTTAATTCAATCATCCGGACTCATCTGCCCATAAATTGAATTTGCCATTCGAACACACGCATTCCCTGATCTTTTAGACTCATCACAATGTTTTTATTCATAACATTGCTCTTACCAGCCTCACTCGCACTTAGGAGGAATCCACATTTCCACACTTTAGATACAGGATTCATAAACCAGGCACCTCAGAAAACATGATCACACCTCCATGGTCCCACACGGAAATCCTGTTTTTTCAGGGGGTTCCATTCAGGAGGTACCCAGCATTTTCTTGGGAGCAGCCATTAGCTGGGTTTCTCTTGAGGACAGGAAGGTAGGAGGTCTGGAGGGAAGACACAGAGTCCCACTTGCCAGTTAGAAGAGGCTGGGGTTTTGAAGACCCTCCTTGCGTGTGCTCACACCCTCAGATCTCCAGTATATACGCTACCTTTGCGAAGACGTTGGAGAGCAGCAGCTGCCGGTGGATTGCATCAGCATTTCCTCAGCATTACTTTTACTCCAGGGTTTGGAAAATACTATCTTAGACCATGGGTCAGGAAATATGTTGACTCCCCTCTCGTGGGGTCTGACGGTCAATTAACGTCAGAGAAAATCACCAGGGGCCTGATTTTCCAAGGTGACGAGCGCACTCAGCTCCACGTGGTGTCATTGCAGTCCAGCTGCCCATCTCCACAGGAAGGAAGGCAATGGGCCTTGACGTGCTCCAGAAAGGTAGCATGATTCAGTGAAAACAACACTGAATCAAGCATCTGCCCCTTGAACTTTATTCCCACCTCTGCCATTTATCTTCCAGGTAACTAGCTCAAGTTGCCCTGACTCAGTTTCTCCCCCCACCTTTTCTTGGGACACACTTTTCAAAGGTTATTGATGGAGTAAGGGCATTGTGTAGGCACACATCTGCCTACGTGATAGTCCTTTCCCTTCTTTTGCTGGAAATAATCTTGTTACCGCCAAGCCAGCCTGAACTATTTGAAACTAATCAAAGAAGAAATGCATCTTTCCATCACCGAGCAAGAGAGAAATCTGGCGCAATTTCAGGGTAGATACAGGAGCTTTATATCTGCCCTGTTCAGAGTTCCCATAATTGTGCTGGCACCATTCCCAGCTGAGCTAAGGTCAGTGAGAAACCTGTACGTTAATCTCTGTCCAGGAATCACGTTGTGCATTCGTGAAGCTTTATAGAAGTGAAGTTGTGTTTCTGTTTTGCCAGGAAATGTTTAAAATTTTAAAATCTCAATACTGACAATTAACACACCCTGGACCTATTGGGGGATGTTGGATGTGAATCTGATCTCACCATCACAGGAACTCCACAAAACGGGTTAGTCTGGATTAATGATATTGGTGCTACCCAAATGAACTGGAGTCAGGTGAAACTTTCTCTGAAAGCCAAGTCTAGATGGTCACACTTTTCCTTTGGAGTCTTATCACAGAATTGCTATGATTGGAAAAGATGTTTAAGATCATTAAGTCCAGCTGTTATCTAACTCTTCCAGGCCCACGTCTAAACCATGTCCTTCAGCACCCTATCCAGACGGCTTTTAAATACATCCAGGGATGGCGATTCAACCACTTCCCTGGGCAGTCTGTTTCAGTCTTTGATAAACCTTCTGGTGTACAAGTTTGTCCTAATGTCCAACCTAAACCCCCTCTGATGTAACTTGACGCCTTTTTCTCTTGTCCTATCGGTTGTGACTTGTGAGAAGAGACCAACACCCACCGCCCTGCAACCTCCTTTATCTTACAAAGAAGAGATTTCTCTGTCTTCCTGGTTTTATCCACAAGCAACATCCGGTCATCCCAGTTGGTAATTAATATTGATTAATAGCTAATTGCTGCTGCCACTTGCATTATTAACATTTAGGGATTTCGTTGTACTACAACCTAGAAACACAGGGCCAGAAGGTGCTTTCTGGTCAGAGGAACCACTTTGCTGCTGTTGCAGGTAACCACATCAGGGTCATTTAGATCCCTGTCAGTCTCTTCCTCCTCTTTCTGAAAGAATTGTCCAAAGCCTCTCTCTGAAGATTACAGACCTCCTAATTTATAGGCTAAGATGATTTATTGTCAAGTTATACCTACCTGTTCTTTTGCCAAATTATTTTTCAGCTTAAAATAACTCTTCCCCTCTGATGTTTGCATTCCTGATATATTTATAGGGCCCACTGTCATCTCCTCTCAACGTTTATTTTGCTATGTCATACCAGCCAAGCTCAAAATCTCCGGTCACTAAAGACAAGGCTCGCAGTCCTTTTTAGCATCCCTTTTTTTCTTTTCCAGCTTTTTTTTTTCTTGAAGATGGGTGACCAGAACAGTATAAGTAACTCCAAATGTCTTGTGCAGTGGGATAAACATTCTCCTTTCTCTACTGTAAATGGCTGGTATATCCTGGGGTCACGTTGTCAAGGTCATATCAAATTGGTCGCTCATAATCAACTATTAAGACACAGGTTCTCTTTTTCTTTGGCCTTCTCTGTCGCAAAGGCAGGTGGAATTGAAGTCCCTGCTGTAGTAGGTTTTCCAAGTACACGACCCTGCAATGTGTACCACTACATTTCATTCTATTTCTCTTATCCCATCCCCTTCTTCCCACCTTCCTCTGATGATACCCCTTAATTGCCAGGTAATGTCATTAGCTTGCCTCTGTCTTTTCCAGATGGCACTAACAGAAATCAGGATGAGTGTTGTCTGCAAGACCCTCCACTACAAACTGTCTTTCAGCCAGATAGGGATCTTCTCCCCATTAGCCAGCCCTGTAATCACCTTTTCGCCTTGTGAGAATCCCTTTTCCAGCACGACTACCGATTTCCTTTAGGACACTGTGCTGAAGGCTCTCCTAAAGTCCCAAGCTAGGAGAGGTTTTTTCACGTAGAAGATGAGTCCTCTTACCACAGGTATGTATAACCCACTTTTGCTAAACTCTTGCTGCGTTTTCCCATGTCTTCAATTATGCTTGCAGTCAAAATCTATTCTAAAATGTTTTGTACTGGTAGGGGTCAGACTGGTGGAGGTGTGTGAGCTCCTCTCTCGCCTCTCAGCTTCTTCAGAACTGGCGTGTGTTTGCAGTCCTCTATTTCTGTCGCAGCATCCCAAATGTGACAATTTTAAGACGTTCTTGGAGTACAGCAAGGCAGAAATTACTCAGTCCCCACGTAAAGTGTATCAAACTCCTGAAAGTTTGCCTTTCCCTGGGGTAACTTCCATTTCTGAGCAGTTTTCATTAGCCACCCTTCCACCACCACAGTGTTAAACATCCGTATTGGAAGCAGAGGAACAACAATTACTTCAGCTGTAAATCCACACTTAGATGATCTTCAGGCTTGCCCCATTTGGGTTTGATTTTCAACTATACTTACTCTTTATGCAAAAAGGTGTCGATACAGCTAACGCTACCAGATGAATACTGTGCATGGTAAAAGATGTTCCTCCAGCAGCTTCTGATTCCAAGCAGATAATATAGAGCAAGGGTATTCATCCCCATTTTATGCAAGACAAAAAATCAATCCTAATCTGAGATTTAGGGAGGAATTCATACTATGGCACTGCCATCCCCCATCCAGGCTGCTGCTCTGCTGGAAAACTCTCCCATCTTCTCATATTGCATGATAAGCGGAACACTGACGACCTTTGGTAATTCCTCTGTCTGTTAAGAACTAGCATCTACTCTGGCATTTAAAATAAAATCAGCTCAGGTATGCAGAGCTTTGATTGAAGTCTTGACGATGGCATTAACCTCATGATTTCAGGCACTTGAAGTCACTGCATTCAGGAGATGATGTAAGAACAGTTTTGACCATGGCAGGTGTTTAGGACTTCATCAGGAGAGTGCAAGAACTAATCCAAAGATCCGGAGGATGACAGGAGTCTGTGAACTGAATTTATTTTGCTGTCGCTGCACCTGGCATGAAAAGAAAGGGCAATGAGAGGATCCAGTTAAAAAAAGTCTTCTCTGACTCACTGAATCCGGGCATTTGTTTTCGCTCCTTTTCACAGGCTTATGTGAATTCATAAACTGGCATCTGAAAGGAAAGCTTTGTCAGGCAACAGATGGCATTTGGTACAAAGCTGTATCTTTTCAGGCTGGACTAGACCTAGAACAACTTTCACTAATGGCTTCGATGGAGTATTTTAACTCACACTGAAGGATGGGTGATCATAGTTTTTCTTTGTCCTGGCTTCTGTGAACAAGTAAACCAAACTGCTGATGTCATCAAAGTCGTACAGAAGCTGCGTGTGGCATCTGAAGGTGACCACACGCTCCAGAGGTCCTGAGTGACAGAGCCTGTCTCCTCTCCTGCTACCAACCCGCCTCCAACTTTCAGCATGGACTTGAACATTGACCTGAGTCAGCGTTCCTTATAATCTTCTAATTAAAGCAAAAAACTAACCAATGGTGCTTCCAGCTCCGGAGACAGCCATGTTACTGACCAACTCTGCTCAACAAAGGGTCCTGGCCACCTTACTTCTGGGGGCCATCCACAAAAGGACTGAGATTGGTCTGCAACCTGCCAGACTGGGACCACCACCTATCAGCCAGGTCCTCCTCAGATGTTTGCAGTCTCCCGTTCCAACCTGCCTATTGGATTTCTGAAGCGCTGTCCTGTTGTAGCACTATCCTACCACCTGCACCAAGATGAAGGTGTACCCTGAAGACCTTTTAGGTCCGTTTGCAGGACCCTAGTGACTCCTAGAACATCTATGTCTGCTTTAGCCACGCGCGCACGAACTAGGACTATAACCAACCACCCTAGAAAAGAGACTGTCAATATCTGCAGCCACTTGAAGTGTACAACTGATCAAAGCTGTGAACCTTCAACTAGACTCTTCCACTGGGAAGGAAAGTGTGTCCAGCGCCTGGGGGGGACCTGCTGAACACAGACACAGACTGCTGGACTGCTGATGAAACAGCTCCTCTTCAGCAGCCCTGGGTGCAATAGCCATGAGGAGCAGCCCAAGGAAGCAACAGGATTTCACAACTAGAAGACACTTGAACAAGCTATAGTAACACATGTGACTTGACCAGACCCAGAGCTTTCCGGAGCAACCTGGAAAACCTCACCCTGAGGGGTGCAGAAACCTCTCTGAAAGGGAAATGCTCATGCATTGGCTTCATGTTCCTGCCCAAAATGCTGAAGGACTTTGTATTCTGGCCAGTTCTGCCCTAGCACACCCTCACCAAGGTGTGTCAGCCTCTTGCAACTGCAGCTGGTGCCTGCCCTGTAGACACCTCACACCTGGTGCTCCCTGGAGCTCCTCAGCTTGCTTGACCACAGTTCCCAGTCCTTGACTGTGGCTTCTCTCAACCAGAAATGAGAGGATACTCTCAGTGGTTAGAGCCATCCAGAGTCCAGTTCTTGAGAGAGCCTCAACACACAGCATTACTTATCATTTGAAGGCCTTCAAACTGAGCTATCCGAAGGCCTGGTGAAGGATGGGATAAGCTGTATTGCAGAAAAAGAGCACCAGGTTCCAAGTGCAGTAACACCACCACGCAAGGGCCCCCACATCACCCCACCAACTATTAAGGCTTTTAGTCATCTTCCTGAAGGACAAAGTAGCCCTGCCCTCCGTCCTGCCTGCAGCTGCACACAGGCTGCCAAGGTTGGCACAAACCCCATCCTTCCAGGCTTCACAGCTGAAGCAGCTCAGGCTGGGAGGTTTCCTGGGAGCCTCTGGTCCAGCCCCACCATGTAACACCAGACTCAGCATCTTCAGCGCTCCTCCAAGCACATCCAGCTGAAGGTGGGGCAGCTGGTCCCGTGGGTAACTTCTCCCACCTGAGCCGGGATCAGCCCTTCTCCAGCAGGAGCTGGGTGCCAGGCAGCTGCAGCCCCACAGCAGTTCCAGGGAGCAGGCAGGTACAACCACCAAGCCCTTATAGCACAAGTCCTCTCTTGCCCAGGCTAAAAGCAAAGGCAGCGACTCCCAGCAGCGCTGGAGTTCAATTCTGCTGCTGCCTGGCGTGCTGGAGGATGAGGAGCAGGACGGGAGGCTGCCCGCAAGGACACGGGAAGCCCCGGTGGGCTGTGGCTTTGTGCGGGGGGTGACCAGCGTTTCCATGCCAGTTTTGCCGTGTGAGGCACATCCCTCAGTGCGGCCAAGCCCGGTACCTCGGCAGGCCTGGGCCAGCCCGTGCAGAACCGCTCCGGCTGCGCTTGGCTGGATCATCTCCCTCTCTGATGCTCTTCGTTCGGGATGCCAGCTGAATCAGCCCCTGCGACAGCCTGGCACAGGGAAAGGCAGCGAGCGCAGAGCCAGCCTGCTGCCTGGGCTCTGCGAGTGAAAGGCTCATGGGAGAAGCTGGTCAGACCCCCGGCAAAAATCCCAGAGGAGCAGGGCTGAGCAAAAACAGGCTCCCAAAGAGATCAGCCCTTATCCAGAACACCCTTACCCACTCTAAAACCAAGGACTGGAAGCGTGGAAGCTTTAGTCTGAGCTGCTGAGCAGGTAGACAGCTGTCTGCAGCGCAGGAGAGCTCTTCTGCTACAGGCTGGCCGGTAATTAAGCTGTGCACAGGGCAGACAAGGATTTGCATACCATTATACGCCGCTGACAGACTGGAGCAGCCCAAGGTGTATGCGCTGTGCAGGTGTCAGCGTTAGGTAGGTGCTGGAGGGGAGCAAAAGGCCTAATTCTACCTCTGGAGCACACAAACATTAGGGAGGTGCTGTGCCAGAAAGACCTGCCTGGAAAAAAAAAAAAAAATCAAGGAATCAACAAACTGGCGCTAGCTGAGGTGAACCCAGCTCTTAGATGTCCTCCTTGATGCTTCTTCCCTTCCAGGCATTGCATCTGAGGCCACAAAAAAATCCCACAAGGACTAGTTTGAAGGCAAAGTACCCAAAAGATGGCCAAGGACAGGCTTGGACTGGTTGTGCTCTTCTACCCACCACAACTCGGGGCCAGCAAAGAGTTTCAGGAGGGCTGGGGGGGAATGGGGACACGGCAATCACTTGCTGCAGACAAAGACAGCTCTTTCCATGAAGGACACCCCACCCAATCACCTTCGCAGTCTACAGCACGAACTTGGTCCATGGAGGGCCAATCTCTGCACCCTTCCCTCCCCCACCATCCCACCATCAACCCTCCCGGAGCACGAGCAGCAGCACCCTCTGGAAGGAGGACACAGCCACCAAGACGGTTTGTCGAGACCATCAAATAATAATTTACTGTGATTCAATCTGTGGCTTTGTACAGTTGCCGGGGTGGGAGGAGGCCAAAGGAGGAGGGGATGGGGAAAGAAAAAAAACCAAAAAAAGTCGTTTGCCGCAGGCTTGGGTGAAGTGCGAGATAGTCCTTGGAGGGGCTCATTCTCCCCCTGTCCTCTTCCTCCTCTTCCTCTCCCCCTCCCCCTATACTCCACTCCTGAATTGTTTGCTTCTTCCTTCGCTTCACCTCTTTCCTTGCGCTCTGCACAGTGGGAACCTCTCCAAGACACGATCCAGTCAGCTGAAACCAGAAAAGGAGACTCGTTAGCACCCATCCACCATCAGAACCAGTAAGGGCTGTTTCCATTACCCACCGCTCCTATTTTGGGATGACGCTGCTAGTGCCCACAGAGGGAGAGCAAAGGGCTACAGAGCTGTTGGAGGTCTGGACCTGGCTCAGCAAACCATGTGCACGTAACAGGCAAATGGTCTCTGGAGTGATGGGTGAGTCTCAGGCATCTCACCAGACCTCCTGCCTCTGCCCAGACCTCGTTGTGGGAAGGATAAGAGATCTGTTTGGTGAGACCTTTCTCTGTCCTTCAGGGATGATGAGAACCACAAAGTGAGTCCAGGACAAATGCAGACAAATCTCCCTGGCCACACCCCCACCCTTCTGCCCTCCAAACCCCAGCATCTCCTTGTCTTGCTTCTCTTTTTGTGCCCTGATGTTGCTCCAGCTAGAATAAGCTGGGATGTCTGGTTTCCAGTTTCTGCCTGAGCAGAAAAGGATGTGGGCAACTCACCGGGCACAGTCTCCTAACAGAGAGGAGCATTTCCAAGAGACTCCCTCCCTACTCCTCCTTGCCCCTCTTTTTGAAGACACTGCCCACGCCAGTGCTGGCCACCGGGCTATGACAGGGACCAGGCTCCTGGTGCAGGGGAGCAGCAGCATCCGCCAAGCCCATGCCGTCAGCTGTGAGCCAGAGCAGGAAACGAGCCCCGAGCTCACATCCCCATCCGGAGGAAACACTCCTGAACATCTGGAGGACCCGAACATCTGGAAAACCTCCCTTAGCAGTGATAAGTGTGCTGGGCACAGCATTCGGCTCAGCCCCCAGGAGACCTCGCACGCCTCGGCTGGGAGCGGAGGGGTGGGGTGCTCGGCTGGTTTTTTGCTCATAGGAAGCAAACGCTGCCAGCATTTCTTTATTTTTTTCCTCTCGGGGAAGAGCTCTGCTGTGCTCACAGCCTTTGGCCCCAAAAGCGATGGAGGAAAACCAGCTGCCCACCTCCACCTTCAGCAAGACCCTCCCAGCACCATCTCTGGATTGATGTGCCTCTCTTTAGAACTCCAGCAGTGGTGTCAAGGGGTGAAGGGCCAGTCCGGGTGCTTGGAAGACTCCCCAAAAAGACATTAAGGGCAACGTTCGTGCAGGCTTTTCTCCCACAGCCCAGAGCACTCATTCCCAGCCGCCCCTCTCTCCACTCCTGCCATGGCAGGAGCTGGTTACACAGCCAGATGTTCCCAGGCGTTGGGCTTAAGGCCACCCGGCTCACGCAGGGACACTGACAGGAGCGCTCCCTGACTGCTACCCAGCAGGACTGCATGGATTGAGATAAACTCATAATTAAAAAAACCCAAACACCAGCGAGGAAAGAAAAAGAACAACAGGCAAGTGAACACGGACCACCTGACAAACGCTGTTTCTGGCCGCAGCACGCACCATTTATAAAAGCAGAACAGCCCCCTGATGGCTAATTCTCAACATTGCATCAGTTCCAAATACCCCAGGGGATACATGGAACGGGGAAAACTCATCTGAGGAGACAGGGAGACACGGGCATGCTCGGGAGCTTTAGGACAAGGCGGTTTGCAGGAGTGCGTGAGGAGGCAAGCGCTCCCCCGACTCTTCCCCTGGGCCCAGCCTGGCGAGCGCGCAGGGACCGCACACTTCCCGCGCCAGCTTCGCTCCTCTCCCAGAGGAGCGGCATGGGATGGAGCTTTCCCGGGGAAAGCACGACAAAACACATCATTTTTTAATTCAGTTCTGTAGGATTTTGTTCACGCAAAATGAGGTGGGGGGGAAAAATAAACAACCCTTTCCCTCCTACACACTTCCTCAGGAAAGTGGGAAATCTGACTTACCTATGTTTTGACAGAAAAATGCTATTTCAGTCAAAAAAAAATGTGTTTCATTAAAAAAGACCCGAAATCGTTTCTGCTGTATTTGAGTGAATCTGCAGCCACCTCCTGCCCTGCTTCCAACGCACCCCTGCTTCCAAAACTCACCGGAGTCACGATATCACGCATTTACAGTTCATGCAGCCGGGGCCGCTCTCATCTGGGGGATTCAGCTTGCGCAGCTTGTGCTGACGGATCTCCCGCACCAAGGTGTAGAAGGCATCTTCAACACCCTGGAAGAAAAGCATCGCTTGAAGCAGCTGCCTGCTTTTGAGAGGGAACAGTGGAGAGGATGGAGAGGAGAGGACTCTGCTCCCCAGCGCTGTCCTCCAGCAGCGCACATTGTGGAGTTAAAGGCACAAAACCAAGCTGGAAAGACCAGCAGAGGTCTTAGCGGAGCACCCAAAGAGAGAGTGAGATTAAATGAGCAACCTTCAGGCCAAGGAGCTCTCAAGTCCTTGAGACTCATCAGCTTTCAGCAGACTCAGTGAGGTTGACCACCAAGACAAAAGCCACTACTAGACCACTGAAGGTAGCAGCTGCTCCGTTGCCACCTCTGTGCTCTGGGAGCCTCTCACGGTCCTTCGAGGACTGGTATATTCTGCCTGTAGGTTTGCAAAAATAGACCACGGATGAGGTTAGCCAAGTCCCCTGAGCTTAGCTGACCTGCAGTGACTGTGGGGGTTATTCCAGAGCCTTGGAGAACGCCCTGAGAAGGCACCATCCCTTCACTGCTGCCAAAACATGAATTACACTTCTCCAGATTAGGAGGCTTGAGCCTGGACAGGGAGGAGATGTCCTGATGGAGCATTTAGCCTTGAGGAGCCAACTAACCCCAGGACAGCACTGGAGAAAAAAGAAGAAAAAAGAAGATCTTGTTTAAAACCCTCCTCCTACCTGTCTGGTTTTGGCAGACGTTTCTATGTAAGGGATCCCGTAACTCCGGGCCAGGTCCTGCGCTTGCCGGGTCTCCACTGTCCGGGCTGGTAGGTCGCATTTGTTTCCCACCAGCACCATGGGAACATCATCTGAGTCTTTCACCCTCTTGATCTGCTCTCTGTAAGAACAAGAGGTGCCAAAATGAAGGGAGAAAAGGCATCAGGGAGAAGCTCCAGGACACTCCCTACCAGCTCCTTCTTCAAGAATAAACAGCTACACTTAATTCCTGCCAAGTGCCTTGTGTTGGGCTTTCAGGAGACCATAGCATGTAAATGAGTAAACAGCAAACCAGCTTGGGCACTTCTGGAGACGAAAATTAAACGCCCTTCTGCTCTTCAAATGCAACAGTTTACAAAACACAGCTTGAAATCAGGACAATCTATATTAAGCCATGATCTTAAGCTAAATAAAAACGAATACTCAAGCCATTACCTGTGTTATTGCCAACATTTTAGATCAAGTAATCCCCCTGAATGTGGATTCAAAATAAAAATGACAAAAATCACCTGCAACCAGAATATGCTGAGCTGATAAACCAGCTTTTGGCAGCCGTAACCTTTCCTGCAGATGCTCAGGCAGTACTTGCTTCCTCTCAGTTTAGTCCAGGTCACTCAAAGTTGAGAAACCAACTGGGAAGCTAAAAAGCTGTGAAGCTCACTTCTTCATTCCAACCTCGGATAGAAAACTAGGTGGGCGAGGATGACATCTACCACTTCTAAAAATCTTGAAGGTCATTATGACCACAAACAATCCATTCAATTCCCTCCTGATAGATAATAACTTCCTCTGCTTAATAAATCATTTAACTTCAGATGCAAAACAGCTTTTTTTTTTTTCCTTGCTCACGCACCCAGAACATTTAACATGGTTTTATTTAACTAATAAAAGCGTTATCTAAAATGCTGATTTCTGCATTTTAATTGAATTCAAATTCCCATCCAAAAGCAGCTGGACATGGATCACAGGCACGAAGACCGATCATCTTTTTTTAATGTAGTAGAACATAAAAATGAAGTCTGGCTATGTGTATGGTACGCCATAAAGTCACTTAAATGTTCCATGTAACATCCTGATCAGCGAATACGAGTACTAAATTTAGTGCAGAGCTACACTTAGCTGAAAAGAGATACCTCCTAATGGTTACTAACCAGGGAGAGCCAGCGTTTCTCTGGGGAATGCTCCTTTAAAAGTGCAAACACAAAGAGCACAGGCAAAAGGAGATGAAAGCAGGTGATTTACATCATGATTAAAACCGGGGCTTGAAATCGAGCCATCCTGCGAGTGATTCACAGGCATCGGCTCCAGCACTGGGATGCACGCTGCTCAATCCCCCAGGTGCTTTAGGTAAATCCCATGCTTTGTCCTCTGGTTCAGCTAAAACAAGCCAAATTAGTCCAGCCGTGTAGTTAGGACGCGGAACACGCCTGCTAGCCG
>JAVSBS010003377.1:1387-22480 GCA_033124195.1 Coracias cyanogaster | reverse complement strand
TGGAGGGGTTTCCAAGCCGTGGAGATGTGGTGCTGAGGGCCAGGGGTTAGTGGTGCCCTGGCAGTGCTGGGGGAACGCTTGGACTCCATGAACTTAAAGGTCTCTTCCAGCCAAAACCATTCCATGATTCTATGATGGAGATGGGATGGAGCCAGCAGCTCGCTGAGCCTGCATCTCCCCGCTGAGTTATGTCAAGATGAACACAAAATTCACTGCCACAGCAACCTGCTGATGAACCCATTTATGCACTTGTGGAGCCCTTGGAGCAGCTGCCTCCTTGGCTCCAACGCTGGGCCGGGTAATTTCCTTATGCACCGATCCGGAGAAGATACATACATCACATCTACGGGGAATGGACTGCTTCCCTCCCGACTTTTATGCAGGAAGCTTGGCTCCTGGGATTTAGAAATAAATATTTGATCTTTAGAGATCGTTTTGTTGCTTGTTGCAGCCAACACAGGCAGGTTTTTAGTGTTTGTTTATGGTTTATGCCATATGATTCAATAAACCCTGGCTGAGAAACATGTGCATAATTAAGTTTACAAGGCAGCCTCAACTCCACTCCAGGGTTTTCAAGCCAGGCTTTATGTGACAAACTTTGTTTATTGCTGACAATTTCATCTTTCCCTCCCCTTCACTCATCGCATCCAGATTAGTAGGAATTATTTTAAAGATCCAAGGTTTTTAGTAAAGCAGCTGGCTGGCAGGTTGCACGGGTGTGGAGGAGAGAGAAGCGATGGGGCCATCACACAGTGTCCACGTGCAATCCCCAGCCATCCAAATCAACAGACTCAGGTCAAATTTGGGTTAGATGAGGAAAAGTGAGGGCAAGCTCCATAACCCTAATCTCTTGGGAAATGGCAGTTTCTAGCAGGGGATGCCCTCTGCTACCTGGACCATCTCCTGCTCCTCTGGGTCTGGCACCACCAGGGGCAGGGACCAACCCAGCCTGGCACTGTTGGATGAGAAAACCCAATCTCCTTCTTGCCTGAATCCTGTTACTGAGCCACAGGTTGATTCTTGCATGGAGAGGACCCTGCAAACCCCCCTTTCCCTGGGCTTCCTCCTGCTTGCTCAGAGCACCAGCAAAACATGTGGAGTTTTGCCCCAAGACAAACGTTCTCCGTCTGGAGTTTTTTATTCTGGGTGGATTTTTTGAATGATAAGTGATGGGTTTTTTTTTCTATATGAATTATTTATTGTGGTTCAAGGCATTTCTAGGGCAGTCAGGATCTTGATTACATCTGGACGCAGTTTCAGCCATCAACTGGGGGTGGATTCTGTCTCAGCACACGTTGTCCCCATCACTGCAACAGCCCCTCTTTAAATCCACCAGCAAACGGAGCCTCTCCACTGGTAATTTCTTTCCTTTAATTAAAAAATACTGTTTAATCAGAAGTGGAGATCAGTGCGGAAAAGGATCCGTTTCAATGAATTCTCCCCCAGTTACAGAAGAAAAGAGCTGAAATAATCAGAATCTCGAACTCTGATGCTTTCAAATTGAGACCTCCGGCTTTTTCAGCTGAGAAAGACTTTTCATTTTGAAATGTTAATTGATAGTAAGAAGTATTAAAGGCCAGACAGGAAACAAAAAATGTTTCCAGATCTTTGCAGAGAGCTACTTGGTTGAGCAAAGAAGCTGCTGGTTTTAGTTCCTACCTCCTGAAAAACTTCTGAGGTTTCAGTTTTACAACCTTATTTGAGGCAGGAAAAGAGAAATACCAGAATTTGTAGCCGCTGCCTGCAAAAGCAGAGCCCTTCCCCACTCGGGTCTGCTAACAGCCCACCAGGCAGTAAGGACACGGGACAATTTTATAGGTGTTTTATACAAACAGCTACACATCTATATACATGTTTTATGTAAGCATATGGAATTCAGCTCAGCTATCAGGGCTTCATTTAATTAACTGCAAGAACTCCTCTTTGCTACCACCTTTCCTTCCTATGCACCGCACCAGCACTGGGAAACTGGTCTTGGGGGGAGACATTTTTCATCCCACCCACCCCTGGGAAAGGATTGCCGTGCTCCCAACAAGATGCGCATTTCCCAGGGGAATTTGTGCTCTGAAGATTGCCAAATCACCCCCCAAAACGCCACGCTCCCCAGGCCAGAACCACTTGACACAAGTGCCAGGAGACAGCAGAGGCTGCACGTGTCTCTCCAGCCATCACCTCAGCTCCTGCATAGCCCCCAGACACAAGGAGGAGCCCAGCCCAGGTCCACCAGTGTCTACTGGGAAGCCAGGCTTTGGTGGGAAGGACTAATTTCCTATGGTGTTTAAGCAGCACGGCCCAGCCCAAAGGCGCGCTCCTGCGAGGTTTGCTGGTGGGGAGCAATTACTGTAGAAATCACTCTACTTGACTGAATGATTCCTTCTTACAAACTTAACCAGCTCTAAGCATGGTCTTTCCATTTGTTGGTTTTTTGTTGTTGGGTTTTTTTTCCCCCCGCGCTTCCAGACTCACTGGGTAAAGCCAAAAGTGTTTCTGAGCTGCAAGAAGGGTCCCTCTGCCTCTGCCTTTCCCTCCCTGCCTCCTCCACGGCACACGACGTTGATCATCTGAGTTACCCGTGACAACACCGAGCTCTTGCCTCACTCTTTACATCTCAAAAGTGCCATACAAGCATTAACTAATTAATTGAGTTACAGTGAAGTGCCTTTCTTTTTTTCCCCTGAGGCACGGAGGAGAGGGGGACTCTATCCAAGCTCCTCTCCCCTCCACCCTCCTCTTATGGCATCTGAAGCTGCCTTTTCTCACGTGCTTGTTGTCTTGGTTCAAGCAGTGGGAGCTGCTCCCTGGGGAGCACCCAGAGCCCTGGGCACTACCAAGCTCTGCCCAAGGCTGCTTTCACCCAGTAGCAGGGCAGGAGGTGCTGGGTGACCAGGAGGAGATGCTGGGTGACCAGGAGGAGATGATGGGTGTGCAGGAGGAGATGCTGAGTGACCAGGAGGAGATGATGGGTGTCCAGGAGGAGATGCTGAGTGACCAGGAGGAGATGTTGGGTGTCCAGGAGGAGATGCTGGGTGTCCAGGAGGAGATGCTGGGTGACCAGGAGGAGACACTGGCTGCATCTTGGATGACTTTAGGCAAATCATCACAGCTTTGCATGCTTGGATGCCTCCTTCCAGCATGGGGGAGGCATTTGCTCCTATCTGCCCCTCCCTGTGTTCCACATCAGTCCCAGTTAGAGCCTCCAAGACCTATCCAAACAAACTTGCTGGCTGTTGGAGGAGAGATGAGCTTTTGGAGTCATCCCTTGTTTTGGAAAGCATGTCTTGGGTCCTTGGAGAGCTTCTGAGCAGCTCGTACGGCGTCTGAGAAATATTAGCTCTGATTTGCTTTATCTGCTTCATTTCCCCCTCAGTAAATGGGTCAAAGTCCTACAGGAATTTGATGGCCAGGCCAGAAATAGAGCACAGGTGCTCAGTGTCCGTGTCTAATGCCCTCGCCGGCAGAAAGTCCTTATCCATTCGGTTATCTGACGCTATGAAGACACACCACAGGTCTCGTTTTCCCTTCCCACCCATCGTTCTCTCCTCTCTTCCCCAGAACAGATCCTCCTGAACTCATATATGTGAATAAAAAACACAAACCAATGCCAGAAATCCAAATCTACAATAGCCTTAATTAAACAACCCTCTTGCACTGTTTCTACAAGACAAGGTGATTTCCTGTTAGATATTGAGCTATTTAGCAATTATCACGTATTGCCGGCCTCAAAGCTCCATGATGCTCCGTCCTGCACCAGGAGCATCCCTCTGTGCTCCTGCAGGAGCAGCCCCTCTGTTCCCACCTCCCTGTCCCCCTCTCCACACTGATGCTGCCTTTTACAAGGTCATCACACAAAGAAAAAGAAAATTATGGAGCTTTTTTGGAGAAATATCCTCATTAGATCCACACGGGGGTTTGTGTGGTTGGTGGGGGGCCGAGATCTGGCTATGCTCCCCCTCCCCAGAAGCTCTGGGGTTTGCTGGAGGTTGTGGTTCTTCCCTCAGCTGGGAAACTAATGCCCAAACTTAGAGAAAAAGGATTATAGACAAATGTCAATGCTGGGGGGTGGAATACTCAGTCAAAGTAGATGAATTATTCAGCTCCTGAGCTGCCGAGTGAACATTATCAGCTAATGATCTGTAATTATTAATAAATAATTTAAGCTTTAATAGCTAGGAAATGAAATGCTTAATTGCATCATAACATAATTAATGGAATTAGCTACTACGAATAAAATGAGTTGTGGGTTTTTTTAAGTAAAAATCTTATTTCTCCACAATGCTGTTGGTTATTTTTGTTCAACTTAAACACTAGTGAAGACGCAGGAGAAGGGGAGGAGGGGGAATGGAGGAGGAAGAGGAGGAGGAGAGCCTGGTGGGAGCTGCAGGACCCCAGGTCAGGGACCAACTCTTTGCTGTCATGTGGAAAACCAGGACACAGACTTGACAAAACTTTTTAACACAAGCCTGAAAACAAAGTCTAACATAAAAAAAAAAAAATTTCTGGGCTAGAAATACAAGTCCAGCTAAGCCTTCATCCATCATGCAGGATGGGAGGAATGATGCATCCATCAATTCTGCAGATGGGAGCTGAGCTGAAGCAGCGTGGGGCTGGGTGGCTGGTTCCACCACCCTGAGCAGCAAGATTGTCCCCATAGCCACCACAGCTGTCCCTGTAGCCACCACAGCTGTCCTCGTAGCCGTGGTGGTTGCCACCATAGCCACCACAGCTGTCCTCGTAGCCGTGGTGGTTGCCACCATAGCCACCACAGCTGTCCTCGTAGCCATGGTAGTTGCTGCCATAACCACCACAGCTGCCCCTGTAGCCACCACAGTTGTCCCTGTAGCCACCGTGGCTGTCCCCACAGCCACCACAGCTGTCCTCGTAGCCATGGTGGTTGCCACCATAGCCACCACAGCTGTCCCCACAGCCGCCGCGCGGGTGTTAGCAAGTGTTGGTAAAAGCCAGGCCACCACGCATGACCCATTCAAAGGGCTTTTTATTAGGCTGTCATATATTTTCATTAGTTATGGTGATGAAGCACTTTCGGTTTATGGGGGGTTTTAGTGTTTCATTCCTGATTACCCTACTAACATTTCAGGGGGACATGGACCATTTTCCCCTCTCACTGCAACGGAGCGTTCTCAGCGATCGGATGGCCATAAACGGAGTCAGCTCACATCTGCTGGTGGAGGGAAGCAGCCCATTAAAGCCTGGGAATTCAATTCCGAAGCCTGTTCATAATTAATATACCTTATAACGCACAAAAAACCCCCTCCAAATGTTACTACAAGATAATTGTTTAAGCGATGTAGGGATCAGCTAAACGCCTTGCTGGGCGTTTAACATCCCTGCTG
Organism: Coracias cyanogaster; assembly: GCA_033124195.1. Classification (NCBI taxonomy): domain Eukaryota; kingdom Metazoa; phylum Chordata; class Aves; order Coraciiformes; family Coraciidae; genus Coracias; species Coracias cyanogaster. The sequence continues at coordinate 17,129 of JAVSBS010003377.1, read as the reverse complement.
CAACGCCTGCCTTGCACCAGCCCTGCTGCCATCACCCAAAAAGCAAACTACGGATGATTTCCAAGCCCAGATCCTGGCAGATCCAGCAACCCCCAGAGCTGAAAATACTTAAAGTATTGCTGATTTACACCAGCTGCAAGCTTGGTCCCCTCTGTGTAGATCTCAACAATGCACAGAGACGTCCCTGCAGGTCACGGTTTCAAATAGGGCCCTAGATCCCCTGCCCCTTTTTCAGCCAAATTATTTCTCTGGCTTTGAGCTGCTGGAAAAAAAGAAGAAGAGGAGGGGGGGAGAAAAAAAAAAAAAAAAAAGGCAGCATAAAATCTCGCAAGCAGCCAAAGTGAGGAAAAATTGCAAGCTCTCGAAGAGTGACAGTTTGCAGAGCGTTGCCAAGCTTAATCGTCACCATTAAGCAATTATTGCACACGAAAACAGAAAAGTGTCGGCAAACTCAGCCTGCTCTTGAATGAAATGGAAAAGGGTTAGACAGCATTAGATACTTGCTTCTTTCTAGCTGAGGGATCAAACTACATTCCCATCATAAAAGGCTTCCAGGCTCATAAATAATAAACTGACTGACAACTGCAGCATTAACTCCACCTCAGGTTTCCACACCAGGCTCCCCAGCCCTTCCCACACCCCCCACCCACCCCATCCGTGACTCTGAACCATGACTCTGAATTTATTAAGTTATTTCTTTACCCACCCCGGTGCCCGGTGGGTGAAGGGGACCCCGATGCACCCCCCTCAGCGTGGTGCTGGCACCCGGGGCAGGGGAGAAGGCAACGAAAACGCTCTGTGAATTATGAGTAAATAGATTCGACTCAGTCCAGAGTCTTTTTAGGTTTGGGGGTTTTTTTCCACCCCCTCCCCTTCCTTTCACGCTAAATTTTCGGTAACAAGGCAGCCAATGGTGATGGAGCAGGGGGATTGAAAATGGTTTCAAAGGAGCCTTATCATGCTGGGGACATATGCACATTGAGCCTTGGAGATAGGATGAGTGTAGGGCCCTTCTGCGGGAGGCAGACAAATATATACAGTTTTTATTTGCTTTTTCCTTTGGGTTGCATTTTTTTTTCCTGGATTTTTTTTTTTTTTTTTTCTGCGAGGGGGGGATGCCTGCCCAACCTGGTTTGGGCTCAGACTGCAGGAATTCAATCCATCTTTACTTAAAGGGCCAATGTCGCTGTAAAAATACACCAGCAAAATGTAGCCTGTTTTGGAAAGATAGAAGTCCTCACCTACGTTTCTCAAAACATCAGAAAAAAAACGAGAAAAAGGGGGAAAAGGGTTTTTAATACTCAGCTTTTCTTTTTTGGCATGTGTGCCCTGTGTGCAGCAATGTCACAGGTCTTTGGTTTAAGGAGATAGAGAGATGGAGGGAGGGATGGACGAAGGGAGGGATGCATGGATGGACAGATGGATGGATGGATGCATAGACGGGTATGACTTCAGTGCAGGGCGAGGTGGGTAAAGAGGAGATAAGACACTTTTCCAGTTTCATGAGGAATCCTGTGCTAACTCCTGGCTTTTTAAAACTCCCCCAGACCTCTCCACAACCTTACGAGGATCTCGTCTCTTGTTTAAATAAGCAGTCGATAGACCCTGTGCTGCGAGGTTTGCAGACAGGAGGGCAGCGAGCCCCGGCTTGCTGGCTGGGCTCTCTTTAGCCCAAGTGGGGTTTGCCATTTTTACACCTGTCCTGTAATAAATACACCCAAACTCCTAAAAATAGCAGTAACGATAAGCTCAGAACGCTGCCTAATTACCCTGGCAGTGCCACTGCACTCGGCCAAAGCAGATTTTCTCGAATAAAGTCAGAACCTAATTACACCAGCTGCACTCGGGAAGTACAAGGGATTTAAGGCACATTCCAACACACGGTGGTGGGGGCACGGTGGGTGCCATTGGGGTGCAGGGTCCCACGGTCCCCCACCTCTGCTTCTCCTTCCACAACCTCCTCCCAGCCCCAACCTTCACACTTGGTGGTACCCAGAGCTCCAGAGCCACAAGCTACAGAGAAGCAGGAGTTTTCTAAGGAGCATTTAAGGAGGAAAAGGATGGGAGGAAGGATGGATGAAGTCCTTGCAGCAGTAGGGGTGTTTTCCATTAGGATTTAAATATGGTTTCCTCATAGATGGATGGGAATCTGGCAGAGATGACACTATGGAGAGAGAGATGAGCTGGCCTGATCTGGGCTGTCCCCAAAACGCCTTCATTCATCCCTGTAGGAACGCGTGCGCAGAGGTTTCTGTTTGGGTTTTGGAGGGTTGCTATTTATTTTGAAGAGCTTGCTTTCTCTTTTCATTTGGCTTGGCAGAATTTCAATACTTCTGCCTTTCACCTCAATAAAAACAGCGTGTCAGGCAGCAGGTTTTTATGATGGAGTGACCTTTTCCACATGCAGAAAACCCACAGCTTTTCTTGCATTTGGGGAGAGGGAGCAAAGCTGCTCCTGATGAAAAACAAAGCCTCAAACTCCACGGGTGACATCACCATGAGCCAGAAAATTAGAATAGCGGTTGGCTTTTTTCAGAAAAAAAATGCAGAATGGCATCAGGATGAAAGTTTCATTAACACTGAGCTGTTTGCACAGGTCAGATGGGGCTAAGAAATTGCTGTTACCTACAGCAGAGCCCTGCCTTGGTGGCCCTGGGGTGCTCAGACCCATCCTGGGACCACACTGGCTCAGTGCTTGGGGCATTTCAAACTGCTGCATCCTGAGCAGTTTCTGTGCCTGCATCCAGGAGAACATAACATTGCTGTTTGCCGCCTTTGCCCTTCCCCATCTCCAAATCTCCACGGGGGCAGCCCGAAGAGAAATAATGGCTACAGAAACCCCTGAAAGCCATGGAAGCGCATCGTGTCCTCACGCTGCGGTCTCGTTCATTAGCACATTGTTGACGTTCATTAATCAAGTGTAAAACTGTAATTAAAAATAATCTTCTTTTCTTGAAGCAGCGGCAGAGGAGAAAAAAAAAAAAAGAGGACGTCAAATAAAGGGAAATAAAACTAATGCATGAATGTACTAATTGCAGCTGTGGGAACATGATGGCAAAACAATTTGCTGTTTTGTTTTCTTTCCGTGGGGATGAGCAGGACGGGTCTGGCAGAGCCAGCCCAGGAGAGGCTGGGGAAGAGCTGCCGGAGCCCAGACGTGCAGAGAAGGCTGCAAACCCCTTGTGAGTGGATGCATCCTGATAGGAATCCATCTCCCCCTCCTCAAATCATGGGTCGGGCTGATCCCTGCTCGTCTGGGAGTGGTGCAGAAGCAGGGCTGTGGTTTATGTTGGCTGATTTATCTCCTTCGGTGAAGATTTCATTTCAAGTTGGAGGATGTTCAAAGTAAAGCCAGGCCTGTTACAGAATTAATTGGACCATATTTCAATCCCAGTTCATCTATTCAGCGTGGATTCCTTAGCCTAGGTCCATAAAGTTTTATTAAGTTATATATCAAGGAATATACGTATCGGGTATAGAGATACAGCCCTGCTTACATGGTTTTTGAAGTGAGAAAGGTTACCATCGCCTCTGTGTCTGTCTGTTCACAACCAGGCATCTGCTGCTCTGATCTGGGCACTCAGACACTTCCCTCCTGCAAAGGTTCCCAGCAGAGGCCAGCGGGCACAGCCACCCCATGGATCCGCAGCTCGTCAAGAGCAGAACGGGCAAAAATAGGAGGAAAGCAGAATGGTTGGAAATGCTGAGTCCATCGGCAGCACGAGGCCATCTCACCAGCCCGTGCAGGTGTTGCAGCCCCAAGGCTGCTTGGACATCAGTTGGAGGCAGTTCAGTATTTTGGAGAGTCTGAAGAGGGGATGACTTGATGATCTTAAAGGTCTTTTCCAGCCTCAGTAATTCTGTGCTTCGGGATGATGCTGTCCCCTGTGCAAGCCCCATCAGAACCAAGCCATGGGAGCCAGGGGACCAGGTAAAGCCTTTCCCAGCCGCTCCCTGCCCTGCGCACGCTCGCTCCGTCTCTCCCAGCTTTCGTTGCGTTTCCATCCTGCCCCTCCTCTTCGTCAGCTGAGGTTATTTTGCAACGACAAGTAATTACTAGCACGTTATCCGCGCTCAGCCGCGTGTCCTAACAGCCCCTGCTGATGTACAGTAGCAGGCAGCTTGATAATGGGACATATTTAAGCTGATTGCCACTGGAGATAAATGATTTCTCTGAATGGATACACTTTTGTTAAACTTCTGAAGGCAAAAGAAAACGTTACCTTTTTTTTTTTAAAAAAAAAAATAACCACCCTTTGAAAAGGATGCGCCTCCCCCGAGATTCTCATTTCAGATTAGGACACCAGGTGTACAGCAAGAGATCTGCGATTCCCTGGCTGTCAGGGCTGCTGTTTGATATTCAAACCTGTCATTTGATCATTCCTGAATAGCTGCCTTGGTGTCCTTGAGGATAGCTCTATTAAATGCCAAATCTATTCCCTCTCCCTCCGTATCCGTGATGAGACAGGATAACTCTCACGCAGCAGAGCTGGGTGTATTAACGCGACTCGATTGTGTCTCTTTTAAGTGCATCGAGGAGAGAGTGGGTGGAGAGGGATGGGGACAGGGAGGGAAGGAGAGAGGCTGGGCGGGGATAAAACCCACTTGAGCTGGAGTGTCTGGTCGTGCTGCAAGGCAGACCAGAGAGAAAATTGGCCTGAAGATCAGAAGGTGACAATATCTTGGTTAAAAAAGGAGAAGAAATGAATTTGATGCTTCATGCAAGGAATTAAAAGGCAGAGCTTTTTGGTGTAAAAACCCCTCAAGAGTAGGGAGGTTGTGTGCAGCCAGCATCCAGAGTGGCTGGAAAACACGGGATACTCCAAGAAGACTCTGCACAAAGCGATGACCAAGCTGTGTCGGGATCTAGCTGATTTCGGATGGGATCAGACCCATTGCATTCCGTTCGTCGCTGGCTGCTCCCTGCAAGACTATCCAACGCCAGCGAACCTGCTGCGTGGTAACCTTGGGTTGTTGTCATCGCAGCCACGGTGGAGAGATCTTTCCACACATTAATGGCACTTGATTTAACGACATGTTCACATTAGATCTCAGCGTTGATTGCCGAAGTCACTTCAAGTTAATTACAGAGTTAATTACCAGCTAATAACTTTGTTGCTAATAGCTGTAACGGATTTTTGGCAAGAGTTGTCAGAAGGGGCTGATTGGAAGGTCTCTTGGGTGGGATCCTCGCTACAAAAACGGATATACTGAAGGCGAATGATCCCAATCTTTTTTCTTTGATGAACAGTAAATTATTCTAATATCCTTCACTATTGTATTTGCTTATTATCTGTGGGTAATTAGAAGTGAAGAGCTGCAAAGCTGCCTCGGTCACAGATAGGAGACCATAGCAATTGTGTTGCCTTGATTTTTGATGCTAAGAGATTGTTTCTTCATCCCTCATCTTGCTTTCCTTCCCTAAGACACGCAACATTCCCAGCATTTCCCTCACATCCTCAACCCTTCTGCGCCGACACACCGCTACACGTGCCATCCCATGGTCCCTGCATCCTACTTCTGGAGACTCGCAGGCCAGGGCTTGTGCAAATGAGTCTTGTGAAGAATCATAGATAATTCCTCTGCCTTACAGTAAAGTCTCAAGAGGACTCTGCCAGGTGGGATGTGACGCTGTCCTTTGCCCATTGCAGAAACAGAGTTTTCTGTCCGTGCCTCCCAGCAGCATCCCCTGTGACTTCTCCAGCATCCTCTCTTGCCCGTCACATCCCTGCTCTTTGGAAGGCAAGCTGGGCTAACTGGTTAAGAGCTGTCCCTGCGCACCGAGCAGCCAAAAGCCTTGCTTGATTTGGATGGAAATTAACAGGCAGCAGTCAAAGCCAGGGGAAGGAAACCTCGGAGACCAGCAGAGATTATCAGAAAACAAATGAACAGAGCAGCATGCTGTCCCCCAGCAAGGCATGACCACCAAAATCAAAGGCGCAAGCCGGGCTTGGTGACAAATTTTAATGCCGGGGCAATCAAGAGCGTGTGTCTCCGTCAGCTGGAGCCTCAGCGAGAACAAAACTGCCGCCCCAGCAGAGCTGTGCTGGTCGGGAGCCCAGCAGAGTCCTTTGGCTCACTCAGTCCCTCTTGGTTTGCCAGTGCCCCACGAATCACCGCACCAGGGCTTCTGTGTCCTCGCAGCTCCCAGAGCAAAACACAAACATGCTGGAACCATCTGAGCAAAAGCGTTATCACCTCCAAACAGCAGATTGATGGGAGGTTCCCAGGGACCAAAGACAAGCTCCTGCCTCGCAGCCGGCAGCCTTTGCTAGCTCACGCCGCTCCTGCTGAGCAGCAGATAAAGCCAGCAGCAGCTCCTCGGGCTAGGGAAGAGGACAGAGACACTCGGCGAGAAAACATGGCCTTAGTTCAGCGACAAGACAGCCCTCGCATAAGCGTCGTAGAAAAAAAAGCAGTATTGCGGCGAAATCACTCTTGCAGCATTACAAGGTCTTGCCTTGGTTCCCTGCTTCTGCTGGGAGCTGCCCATGAGACGCGGGTTAATGTGCTGCAACAACCTCAGCCCTCGACTCCCACCATCATCTTCCTCACCTATTTGCAACCCGTACACAGCTCCTGTATCCCTCTGTCCCAGCTGCCTCCTGCTGCGCTCCCAGCCCTGGGAATGCTGTGTCTCCAAGGCAGTCCATGGCTCTATTTCCATACGGATATCTGCTGTGTGAGACCTCTGTGCTCCCCACCATGGGAATATTCTGCAATAAGCACCAGCGCTGGACCAGAGCTCCCTGCTATGGATGTACAGCTCCTGGCACAGCTGGACACCAACTCCACTGGAGGCCACAGATTCCAGGGATATGACCAGCACCATCACCTCTCTGTGCTACATCATATCTGCTCCCACATCACAGAATCAACCCAGCCCGCAAGCTACAGGTTTTACAGCTGAGCTTTCCAAGGGGACCAGGACCACGAGGCAGGGTTGGGAGGCGCTGCCAGCAGGAAGGTGGCCATGGGAGCCCTGCCAACCCATCAAATTTGACCGTTGCTCTCCCTAGCCCTGTTGCATTCAGCAAGGCAAGGTTGTACCACGCTGGTAGCCTCCTCACGTGCACCAAAACGGGGGTCAGGGCTTGAGTGTGCTCTGCAGCCAGCACCCTGCAACTCCTCCGTGCTTGCTGCTGAGCCACCGCAGAGCTCTCCTGGCACAGCTCCTTGGCTTGGGAAAGCTGCTCCAAAACCCTCCTTATCAATGAGGTGCACAGGCAAATATCTCGGGGGAAGACTAGGGATCTGAAGGAGGCAGAGGAAACAGATTTGATCTTGCATCACTGCAAGGGTTGGTGTGATGGGACCTGACGGTTTGATTCAGTTTCCTTTCCCTGAGCGAATTATAGGACTGAGAGCGTCAGAGGCTGGAAGCCGATTTCATGGAGAAAGTGGCCAAGCCTGAGCAGTAACCCACTGCCAGGACTGCAGCAGCTGCCTTGGCAACCCAGAAGGTTTCTCTGACCCTCAGCCTGGCAGCTCAGACCCTCTGCAGCCCAATGAGGCTGCTCTGTGCAAGCCTTTAGGAGCTGTGACTTTTAACATTCCATTTCTCCAGCGCTCACCAAGTACTTATTTGCCTGCGCTGAGGTACAAGCATCGCTTCACCAATTCTCTTGAACCCTTTTAATTCATCAAAGGAGCTGACAAGCCCAAGAGGGAGCCTTTCTGTGCCTGATCAGTCCTGTTTGCTGGGCTGCAGCCCTGATGGGCCCTGCTCCCTCAGCATCATCACCCCATCCATCGCTTGGCAGGGTCCCTAAACATGGGGACCCTTAAATAGGACCATGCACCGGAGCCTCCTGCTTCTTATCTACCCTCAAACCTCAAGCTTGTTCGTGCTGGGCTTTGATTTATCCAGATCCAGATCTGAACAGAATAGATAACACAAGACTTTGGATCAGCCCCTGACCTCGGTCACATGAGTAATTCCACAGGCTGCTGTTATCTGAATGTATTGTAAAATAATGATCTGTAAATCAATAAACTCCTTACTGTTATACGCCGCAAACATAATACGAATCCATTACAGTTTGCAAGCGCCACGAAGAGAAAACTAATCCAAAATGTGCTCCAGGTTTTTGTAAGTATTCAGCCCCCACCACGCACTCAAAATATTGAGCTTTCCTGGAAATCAGGCGCAGTGGCAGGTCCTGACACCTGAAAACGCTTCCTTTCAGGCTGCAGCAGTATTTTAGCTCGACTTGCTGAATAGATGCAGCTGTAATCACCCTGCAGTGAATGATGCTTAAAATTGCAGTTCCCAGAATGCAGAGGGGAGAGTGGAGCTGGAAGCAGGTGACAGTGTTTGAATGTCATTTAAAGTTCACTTTCATTATTTTAATTGTCACTGTAAAAATCGCCCCATTCAGGCCTGATTATGCTCTAAGAGAAATCAGAACTTAAATCCCAATCAATCAGACCTGGAAGTGTTTCTCCGGCGGAGACAGCGGTGGCTGAGCTGTGAATAAGCCGTGGTATTAGCAAGCCCTGTAAAGCTACCAGGAGACTTAGGAGCAGGCAGGATTAAGGCTGAATAACATACACGGCCTTAAGTCATCATGGCAGTGAATAAAAAGAAGCCTTCACCTCTCAGATTAAGTTTTCCAGGCATTGCTTCCTGGCAGCCTCAGGAGTTGGGATGAAGATGATGAGGTACCAGGGCTGCAGCCAGTTCCTTTCCCTGCCACTGCCTCAGTTTCCCATGGAAATGGTGCAGGATGAAGGATTTTAGGGGCACAGGAGAAGACAGTGATCAGTTATCAGCGTGTGGGGCTCAGGCACCCTCACAGACACAGGCAGGGCTGACCCATCCGCTGGGTACTGGAAAATATTTGGGCAAAGGGGTTTATTCATTGAGCGAGGGGCACAGTGAGACCTGAGCCCTTTAACACAAACAGTTAAAAGTGGGGGAAATAAAAAAGGGTCCTTCATAAACTGCCTGAAAAGTGTAACCTTCTTCCAGGCGAACCGATTTGCAAAAAGATAGAGGCAGTGGGATCAGGCAATAACTTAATAAGCATCTCTGAAAAAAACAATGCAGTTAAGAACATTGGGGTTTTTTTTCCTAATGGAGAAACATCAGCTCTGTGGGGAAATAAATGTAATAAACCAAGTCCAATCTCCACAAACATTTGTTTTCTTATCTCTGTAAAATCAATATACATGTTGCAATTATGTCCTCCGATGAATCTCCCAAACTTTTGATTCTCTCTCAAGGCTTCCTGCTCTATTGAAGTTCATTACATCTCCCTTTCTTCATCTAGATAAATTTGGGGGTTTTTTTGTGTTTCCAAGCCCATGTCATGTTTTTTTCTTGAAAGTTTTCATTTCTCTTTTCCTTACACTGTAGAGGGAGGAGAGCACTTCCCTCAGCTCTAATCTAATCAAATTAAATGTAATTTAATTGCTGTGCAAGCTTATATTTGTTAGGAATTCCAGCAACAAATAAATCCGAATAAAAGCAAGGCAAGTGCTTTGCCTGCTGTGGGTCTTCCTCACTTTTCAGCTAAAATAACCCGGTTTGGGTTTCAGCAGGTTGGCCAAGCTCTACAAGAACCAGGGCTGTTCCTCTTTCCTGACCAAAGCCCTCACTTGATTTCAGAGCAGGCTGGATCGGACCCGGGGAGCGAGAGCCTCCCAAAGCCTCCACAGCCAGGAGCTGCCAGAGAAGCAGACCCACAGCTGCTCACTGCCACATCCTGATGCTCTCAACACCGTGGATGAAAAGATATGGGTGATGATATCACCTGATATTTGCAAATAGCCTCCCCAAACCCTTAATCCTTCACCAGAAAGGGTGAGGGACAGGGAGCTATTTTTCCCTGTTGCCCTACATTGGGCCAGTTTGCTGCCTGACCCCAGCAGCTGGGAGTTACCCATGGAGAGAACATCAGCCCCATTCACTGTTCACAAGGAATATAAATAAATCTGGGTCATTATCACCCAGGGGTATTCAATTATTTGTTTTCCTTCCATTCTTAATGAAGAAAAAGCACTGTGTGTTCATTCGCATTTCAGAGAAAGAGAAAATATCTTGCCGGCTTCTTTGAAAAAGCCGTTCCCGAGCAGATCCGCCCAGACACAGGCAGCTCCACTATCAATCCTGGTGCGCTACAGCCCCTTGGATCTGCCATAGCATCAAGAAGGTGGAAGTTTCTAGGATACTGCCCAGCATGGCCCTTTCTGGCCCATATTGGGTCATTTGATGATCCTAGAGGTATTTTCCAACCTTATTCTACGATTTATGCTTTCCACCCCAGCTCTCCAAAGGTCCTTCTAACTTTAGGGGATAGAGCAGAAGACTGAGTATCTCTGAAAGCCTGTAGAAGAAAAGAACATATGGGATTTTCCTCAAATTTTCTCCCTGGCCATCAGAGGAGGAAGGCGGCCGGGTCCTGTCGCGGCAAGAAATTTGCTGAACTCATGTTGATAGCTCAGCGTGAACCCACAACCTTCCCCAGCGCAGCTGCACGGGGCTTTTCTGACCAATATGTTCAGGGAGAAGGTGATGGGGGGGGGGGGGGCAAGACAAATTGCATTAAAATGAACATGTAGCAGCCTGCCAGGCATGTGGACAGCTATGATTATGTCATTTAACGGGAGCCCCTCCAGCGCAGGGAAGCCAATGTGCCGTTCAGCCAACTAATGGCTCATTTGTAGGATTCAGTTGGTTCAGAGAGTTCATAATGTCCCTGTGTCATGGCAGCTTAGCTTAAGAATATGGATCTTCTACTTAAGGAGACACAGCCATACATCAAAGTGTTTAACAGCCTTAGGTCAGCATCCTTCTCTTTGGGGAGGTCTGGGAAGGGAGCCAAAGGAAACCACTCCTTTCATTACTGGACTTCTTGGAGAAGTATTTAGGAAACTGGTCAAATAATGCATGTGAGCAGGCGTTTGGCTGAGGACAGCATGTTTCTCACCTGCGGAGCGTCACGCAGGGAGTAGGAGATGGAAATGGAAAGGTTTGAAGCTCTGGGCTTTTTCCATCACTACCTCGAGACCCTCAAGGTCCAGCGTTGACATCCCCTGGCTGAGCAGCGATGCTTGACGTTGATGGAGATGGACAGGGCGGCTGGAAGGGCACAAACTAGCGCTAAAACCAGGCAGCTCAGCAGAGGAGAAGGACAAGGCAGAGAGGGTTTGGTAGGAGCTGGGATGGGAAGTGGAAGAGAGGCACCTGGCTGGACCCACCACGGAGCTCAGGCAGCGCTCTGAGGGTTGGTCCCTGCTGCACTGCAGAGCTGGGTTCTGGGGACAAGAATTTCCAGGCTCTCAGCTGCTTTTTCAAAGATCATTTTCCACTAGATTCCTCCCCCCAAAGTCAAGTCCTGAGTAGGAAATTCCTGGGTTTTTTCACAATTCTGCACAGTGAAAAGAAATAGAAGTAAAACAGAACTATCCCAAGATATTTCAGTTTCACCAGTTGACAAAACCTGTCCTTTCTTTGCTATTTAGGGAACTACCCCCAGCTGAGCATCTCACCAGACATCTCTGCAGCACACCCTGACCCAACGGCGTTACGGGCAGAGTGCGATGGTGCTCCCAGACCCCGGCACAAAGATCTTTGCTCACGTTACAGATCCCCTGCTGAGAGCAGTGCAGGTTGACGCTGTCATGTCCTGCTTCCACACCGCTGGAGGCCGAGACAGACAGCGGAAAAAGTCCAGAGATTTTCAAATGACAGGAAAGAAAAGAGGAATAAAAAAGAACAATTATGAAAACTGGAAAAATGTTTCGTACTCCTGTTGTGGGTTTTATGAGTCGTCTCTCTCTTGCCATCCCCTCCAGGGATTGCTGTATTTTTTCCCGTAATTAGCAGCAAACTGTGATTGCCTTGCTTTAACAAGCAAAATGTCTCCTTTGGATGCCCACATCGGCTTTTCCCCCAGTTTTTTCTTCACATTTTATTTCTCACCAAATAATTAAATCAGAACAAGAAGCCAGCAAAACTCTTTGAGGCACCAATCCCTCGCCTGGGAGGAAAGCAGAGGGCAGGGAGCACCCGAGCTTCCCTCCATCACCCATCGCGCCAATTTGGAGATTTTTAGTGACCAACTCCTACAAGCAGAAGCAGCTTTAGCCATTTACAGCACTGCGCAGAGTTACTTTTTCCATTTGCCAGCCAGCTTTGGCTTCTAATTTTACTTATTAAGCTTAGATTTCATAACCACCAGTAGAAAAATTTACAAACTTCTTCTCCCTAGAGGAGAGAAAACCCTCATCCTGGTGCCATGGAGTCCCTTTCCTTGGCCAAGCTGAGGACACCAAGGCTGGAGGAGATGCCGGGGAGCCCAGCCCTGCCTCGGGATGAGCCGAGCAGCGCGGGCAACAGGCACCAGTGCTGCCGCACCACGTGCTCCCCGGCTTGCGGCGCGATGGTGGCTGCGATGGAGAAATGCAATGTTAAATAGAGTCCGTGAATAAAACATGAAGCAGAAAGTAAATCCTTTCTGGCACCTGGTTACTTCTCTTCCGAGTGCAATATGCGAGGCTGCTAATTGCTTGATTTACTGTAGCAGTCACTCTGCCAACAGCAATAAATAATGTTAATTAATATAAGGTAACCCACTGACAGAGATGCTGGTAATTACCAGGAAACCAGAGAGATGGGCCTTTTGTGGTACTGTTAGAGGAGAGAAGAGCACAATTTCCTCTCTTCTATTTGGTTATCTATCATCCTTTATTTGTTTGCCTTGAGCACTCTGTGGAAAGATCTTGGGTCCAATTTCTGTTTGTTTTCTTTTCCTTTTTTTTTTTTTCCTCTTCCCCAAGGATACTGTACGCTAACCAGAGAAGACTTGCTTTGATTATACACTTACAGAAATGATGGGGTTTTCTCATGAGCATGTGCAGTGAAGAAAATCCAACGCCAAATGTTGGACATGAATATCTTGCTGTGCCAAAAAGAGCCGATGCAAAGAGGGAACTGTTTGATATTTGAATATCGTGACGTTCCCCCCTTACCCTGCGAGGAGCCACGTATATGCTGAACATCATCATTCAGCCGATTTAAGCATTCCGTTAAATACTTCTGCTGAATCTGGGACTAAGGAAATTTAGGCTAATCTCTGGCTGGGGCTGCCTCCCTTGGAAAGATGCAGAAAGAAGCACCTTAACTGTATCAGCACACGGCAGGGAAAAAAAGCCTTCATCTGTGGTAAAAAGTTGACAGCCTCTCTGCCCTGACCAGCTTTGGTCCATGTCTGGTCTCCTCCTCAGACTAGCCAAGACATAAATCATCACAAAATCTGTCCATCAGGTTAAAAACGAGCAAGTGCAGGGAAACAAGATAAAACAAGTGAGACATCCCCAAGCCGAGCTCAGCCTGGAGTTCCCGGCAGAAAACCCCACGGCTCTGGGGAAGATGCTTTGAGAGGTTTTATTTATTAAAGATGAAACAGAAGATTCAGGGGATCTGGTGGAGAAAGGCCCCCCCAGGGTGGGAAAGGGATGCCTCGGGAGTTGTTCACCTCTTCTAACACCCCAACAACCCTGTCAGCAAGAGATTGTCTGGCCTGGCAACAACCTGATGCAGACAAATTACTCTAGAAAGCAGCACTGACAGCTCCCAACACCCGCACTCCCAGTCCCTGTTGGAGAGACACCTTCTTACTTCAGCTCTGCACAGAGGTTTGATGGAAAGAGAAGTGACGTTGGATGCACGTCAGCCAGCCCCAAGGACTGACAGTCTCTGGGTATCCACGTGTGAACCACAAGTTTATGGAGCAGCAAGGTTTGGGGAGAAATTCCCCATTTTCCATGACGTAGCTATGGAGCTCCCGACTCCAGAACTCACGGTAGGGACAGCAACCCACTCTGAAGATCCTGATGGCATCGCCCAAGCTGCTGCTGCCCTTGACCGCCCAGCTGCCTGACCAGGGGACTCTCCTCTCTGCCCACCACCAAACGCAGCTTCTCCAGCAGCTCCTGCAGCAGCAGCAGACACAAGTGGCCATGGCACAGGTCAACTTGCTGAAGGACCAACTGACCGCGGAGGCAGTGGCACGGCTGGAGGCCGTTCTGGCGTGCACCAGCTCCTGCTCCAGAACAAGGACTTGCTGCAGCACATCTTGCTTCTGGTCAAACAGATGCAGGAGCAGGAGCTGAAGCAGGTGGGAACACCACCACAGGCTCTCAGGACAGATTGCTGGACATCACCTTCCACTCCAATGTCCTCCCTGTCCTCTGTGACCTGACCACCTGAGGACACCCACCTGCCACCACTGGGTCCCAGCTCGGGCTCCGCCAGCTCCCTGGGCAGCTCCACAGTGGGCCAGAGCGTGTTCTCCTTGATTGCAGCTGCCCTCTTAGGTGATTGGTTTTGACTGTATTTAATTCATTCATTTCTGTTTGGGTGAGGCTTTCTTCTCCCCACCACCCTCCCTTCTTCTTTCCCCAGACTCCTCTTATTTCCCTTCAGGATTCAGTAAGAAATTGAATTCTTGCAGCCAATACATTCGGAAGATCTGGAGAGCATTTCTTTTTTTTTTTTAACAATCCACTCACTCCACTCTGGCAACATGTGATATTGCATTAATGAAATATTCAATGCAAACAATAACGGAAGAATCTGGAGGAATTTTGTTCCTAGATTTCAATTTAGCAAATCCCTGTGCCTGGAGGTCTCTTCCAGCCTGAAAAACAAGGGCAATGCTCGCAGAGCCTGTGAGACCTGCTCATACTGTGTGAGGATGGGGGTTAAAGGACCAGAAATGCCCTGGTACAGGCAGGGAAAATCTCTGCTGGGTCCCTTGGTGGCTGCCCGGCTTAAGATGGTGATGTTGGGATGAAGATGGTGATGTTGGGATGACGTGAAAAAGTCTGGGGTTGGCCGGGGCTCTGAGCAACCTGCTCTAGTTGCAGATGTCCCTGCTCAGTGTAGGGGTGTTGGACGAGATGACCTTGAATGGTCCCTTCCAACCCAAACCAGTCTGACTCTATGGCTACACATGCAAAGGGCTCAGCAGGTGCCCGGTGCTTGCCCCATGGAGCACAAATTTGGGTTGAAACCCCTTGAGAGGCAGCTGAGGTTTTTCCTTGCCCTCTTTCAGCACCTGCATCATCTTGTGCCCACCCACGTAGGTGCAGCCTGGCTGGAGACACATCTCTGCAGAGCTCTCACACCAGCAGGAAGGACAAATGGGTGAGGAGACCCCTCTCTGCCTCCCACTGAGCTGTTGATGAAATCTCTTTTCCTTTCTTTGTGCCAGCTGGGCTTTTGCTGATCTGCCCTAGTGGTGTTAGGTCAGCCGGTTTTTTTCCCTTTTTTCCTTGTGGTCTCATACTCTCTTCCTGGCTCTGTGACATTTTTTTTTCATTAGTTTGTCAAGGACACAACTATTCAGGAAAAAAACACACACGCACCACCCCCGTATGGTCAGAATAAAAACAGCATTCTTCTCCTAATGCCACACAAAGACCTCCTTGCTGCAGGAACAGTAAATCCAACCCTCTTTGGTTGTGGCGTGCAACCTCTGACAGGGACCGTAAGGATTTTTCCAGGGCAGATATTGACCCTTCTATTTTCATCAGATCTTCATCCACTGCTGCACGAAAAGCTTGAAATCCTTGGTTTTGTTTTACTAGGGAGGTAATTCCTGTCCCAGCGCCAACACTACCAATTGCCATTAAAGTCATGATCGTAAGGGCAGTAATGGGTTCTCTCTTCACCCTCAGGCGCTCAGTGTTTGTATCAAATCGGTTAGATATGAATTCCTCTGGATGATAG
>JAVSBS010003375.1:32597-56819 GCA_033124195.1 Coracias cyanogaster | reverse complement strand
CAGATTCTTGCATGCTGGAGTTCTTCACTGTAAGTTTCTTTTTCTGGTTGCTTTCCCTGGCACTAACAACTGACTGGTCATGTCCTTTACCTGTGTTTTTCATTCACATGTTTCTCTTAAAACTAACCTCTTCCCCAGTTTCCCTGGCTGAGAGTGAAACTTTCACTCATGGTGTAGCAGGGAGTTGCCAAACAAGTAGCAGAGCTTGAAGAACTAATTGCTTTTGTCTTTATTAACTTTATGAACCTATTAACAGTTTTAAAATGTGGTTATATCCGTGGACAGAGTATCTTAGGAAGCAGGCATCTCATTTTTCTGTAAATCTGTGAACCAATTATTTTTACAGCTCCAGTAGTGTAAACACCAGCATTCTAGAAATTGCTATAGTCACAAAGTCATCAGATGGAGAGAAATAAATACTAAATTTTATTTTCCCCACTTCAGTTAGAGTATTCAGGGTGTGTAGTTTTCCTTCATACTCTGGACTGGAAAGCTTCCCCTTGCCCCTACTTTGAAGCAGAAAAGTGGCTGAAACAGAGACCATGCTCAAAGCTTCAGGTGGACAGGACAGACCTCTATGCGCAAGGATTCAGTTAGGTTAGCTTTCTTCCTGATGCTGTAGCAAATTTGTTTTCTGCTGCTTGAGCTGGAGTTGTTTAGAATGAACACCTTCCTGGCACTCATCCTTTAATGCACTGTGGTATAGTAACAGCTATGCCTAGAATATACTAGCAAAACAGGTGAGAGGAAAAAATGAATGTGCTAAGTGTATGATTGTGGTACATCTGACTTATTTTTAGTCTGAGAATTTGTTCCACTTGAATCAAATGGCAGATTCCAAGCCTGGTTACAAAGATGCTATTGCAATTATACCAGGGCCAGGCTCGTGGTGGCCTCAGCAGCATTCTGGCTGAATGAATTCAGAGTTTGTTGTAGATTGTCAAAACTCCACAACTTTCAATGGTTCACTGTATTACATTTTCAACAAGCATAAAAGGCAGATTTGTTGAATATGTGAAATTATTTTTTAATTTTCCCTGCCTGTATCAAGAATTCAGCAGTCAAGACAGGAAAAAACATTGAATAATTTAAGGGGAAGAATGTCTCTAGAAGCCTATATTAACATGTATAGATGTCACTTCCTAAAAAACCTGGCTGTCAGGAAAGTGACAAAGTGCCATATCCTACTCACTTTTATTCAGTTGTACTGTTATTTGTTTTCTCCACCATTTGGGCCTTGTTTTCTTGATATAGCACTTTTTTTTTTTAAAAAAAAAAAGCTCCACACTTCTGCATATGGCTCTCAGTGTTATTTCCAAAAACTTGTTTGAATTACAAACACCAAGGTAATATGCCTTTGTTTTACAAATACTTTTTTTGTTTGCAGTTCATATAAAAACTTTTTTCCAAGTCTGTTTGTATTTTGTATTGATATTTTTTCCTTTAAATCTGTTAACCTTTAATTCAAGAGTAGACTTTCACAAAGAACAGCTTCAGCAAAAATGAACTTTTGCCTTATTGCAACAGCTGCTTATTAATGCCCATGAAGAGAATGAATGGAGTCTCTGCTGATAGTGCCAATTATCTGATAGTAGCATGATAAGATATTTATAAAAGCCTTGACAATATTCCTGCATCAATGTTTGTGCATGTTCACTTTGCCTCTAGCTTTGCTATTTTTTCTTCTACTTCCCTCAAGAAGTGGTCTCTTAGGTTCACATGTGAAGCATTAGAAGTGCAGGTTCCTCTGGGCACTCCTGCATCACAGCTCCTGTCCTCCTGACCCATCTTTCTTCACAAGCTTCATCAGCCTTTTTTCTACCTACCCGCTGTGAAACCACTACAGTGACTTTCTGTGATGTGGTTATATGCCCAGGCTCTGATCTGCTTCTATCTAATAAACAGAAGCCGGTAAGCCTAAGAGAAGAGAGGAATGAATAACTTTACAAACCACATTGGTTTTAGCCTGTTATGGGTTGTGGGAGTAACAAGAATGTAGTATGGTGTTTCACATGAGCAAGCAGATTTAGCTGCAGGCTTTTTTTTTGCACGAAGCCCATCTGCTTCATAGCTGTGCCTCTGTACCTGATGTTATGGTTTAAAGGAACAGAAGGCAATATCCTGACTGACATACATTAAGTCAGCATAAGTTTCATCATGTTGATGTGACAGGATCCATGCTATAGATCTAGCTGACTCTCAGCTAAGTGGTAGGCTTTTTGTTTTTAATTGAGGTACAATTACTTTCTGGGAGCATGTTCTGGTATAGATGTGGGCACGGGTGGACAGGCTTAGGGTATGTTAGGGCCTGACAGCAAAGAATGGAGGCACATGAGCTTGTGATACTTGGCTTAAAGACTTCCCTTAATGAAACCTTCAATTCTTATTTTAAGATTACTGAGACTTAATATCTTCTTTCACTGTTATTTTCTACCAGAATTGAAGTTTCATAAGAAACTTGCTTCAGATTAGAGTTTTGAAACTTATTTAGTTTGTTTAGCTTTTTAATGTCTCTTCATGTAAAAATGCAAATTGGCAATTACAGTATGGGACTGGAAATTACTAGATATTTCAGCAAGTGTTGGTGTTTCAATATGTTTAAAACACTTTTTATCTTCAGGACATGTTTGGAACTAGAATGAACTTGTGAGTTCTTCAGATTTAAGCTTCTTGGCTTTTGCGTTCATTTTCCTGGCTAAGATTCACAGAAAAGACACCAGGATGCAGAGTGTATTTTCATTTGCCTCCAAACTCAGTAGACTGCCAGTTGAATACAGAGGTGGCTATGTGTTAGAAGGGAAAATTTATGTCAGTTCTGAAATAAGCAAATGTTTTTGTTTGCTTTTCCTTCTCTTGCTCTACATAGCATTTGGTTCTGGAGCAGGAAAGCAGGAGATGTAATTTCATAATCGCCCTCGGTACAGGGAGAAGTACCAAGATACCCTGAGCTACCCAGGAGTCATGCATGATCATCCTGCTTCTCACTTCTGTATAGAAGCTAAATGTTGGGTCATTTTTAATGTGCTGCAAAAATCTCATGTGACTTGCTGAAGGTCACTCTGCAGGCCGGAAGCTGCAGTGGAATAAAAGCAGTGAATTCTGCTACTCTAACTGGAAGACCACACTATCTCCAAAACATGCAGGTGAGGAGAGACCATCTCATGACTGCAGCATGCATTGCACAGACCCAGTTTGCCTTCCCAGCCTCCCTCAGGGCCTTAGGGTGGTGGCTGTGATTATTCATAATAACATGGTTGCCCTCAGCTGCAAATTGTTCAAGCATATAGTGTAGAAGTGGGCCTGGTAGAGATAGGTAATGGTTGGACTTGATGATCCTAGAGGTCTTTTCCAACCATGGCAACTCTGTGAAAGAGTGAGTTGTCTGCCAGTAGCAGTCACATAGCAGAAATACAGATTCTTCCTTTCTCTCAATTCTGAATTTTCCCACTGTGATCTGACAAGTATACTGAAATACTGATAGCAACAACCATTAATATTAGGCAGCAGAATAGCTCTCTTCAATAGCATCTCCCTTGAACTCTGCTAAAGAGATTTAAAAAAATACATACATATGGCTAGTACAAACTTCTGAAAATAAACTGGGCTTGGCACGGGAATTACTGATGAATGAACTTTTTTTTTTTGAGGGGAATGAACACTTGAAGTCTGTTTTCATTTTAATGGACACATTTTTTGTCTGCTTGCCAATTCAAAATAAGGTTAGGAAAACAAGCCTAAAAATAGTGAAGATTTAGTACAGCTAAGAAGTTGTGAAAGCATTGAGTAAGCTAAAGCTAAATACCATATTACAGCCCTAGTTGAGCACTTTACCTATGTCTAAAAGTAAATACAATTAATTGAATTATTAATACAATTATAAACAAGCCAGAAGTTCAATGCCTATTGGACATGGTTATGTAACTAGTTGGCTGTAGTTCAGATCTAAATATTAGCCTTGTCAAGAAGTGGCTTTAACTTTTAAAAATATTTTTCTGGCTTTAAATTGTTAAAAATGCAATCTGTCTAGATGTTGCAATGAGTAAGTTTTATTAGGAAGACAAACTTGTATATATCCAGCTGAACTTCTACCATGAGGTCTCATGATTAGATACATTTATAAATAACTGAAAAGATGATTTTGCTTCAGAAGAGAAGATTAACTAAATTTAAGCTCCTGAAAGCTTGTAGCACTGAATGCTTAAGATATTCATTTAGTGCTCATAGTAAATACAGTAAAGTATTGTATACTTTGGGACTCTTTCATGACTTGTGGCTGCTCACTTCCTTCTGTTGGATTATACAGTATGTGAGGTTTAGCTTTCAGAGTTTTAATAAAGAATACTGTCCTTAGTGCTGAAAGGAGTCATATTATTTTTTTTTCTGGATGTGGCAAACGGACCCATTTTAAAAATCAGTATCTTTTTAAATAACCAGCAAAGATGCAGCTTGTAGGAATGGTATGGCTTGTCCATGTGAACTCCACATCAAGGATGTCTTCAGGCACTGCTTGTTTGAGGTTCTTTTATGCAGCAGGAGAAAACTGTATCACACAAGGCTTCTCAAGGTTATAGCTCAAAAACTTTTGTTTTGTTTTATATAATTAATATATAATTAATAATTATTAGGACAAAAGTATTTAGGCCACATTATTTTGTGGGGATGTTTCTGTAGTTTAGGAATGTGGACTCCATAAGGAAAATAATGAAGTTTGGAAATCAAAGAATCTGAAATACATTACTGTAGATTTTTTTTAAAGGTCTTTCTCCCTCCTCAGGCTGATATGAAGCCTAGAGCCAGTGAACTGTAGGAGAGCTCAGTTTAGCGACTTTGTGACTGAAGACAAACTGGGAGAATATGCCATGGATGTGGACTGTAGCTACGGTGTACTGTGCAGGGGGACCTTTAGGAGATCTAAGAAAAGAAAATGTCATGTATTGTCTGAGAAGTAGAGGTCTTTGTAATTTGCAGTGACAATTTCAGTCTCACAATATGAGACTTTGTGGTCAGTACAGTAAATACTAGTCATTTTGTAGACAAGAATACTTGTTTGAGGTCCAGTGGCCAGTTACCAAAAGACCAAGAGAAGGCTGACACGTAAAACTGAAACTGAACTTTTAACCTTTTTGAACAAGTAATCTCTATGAGTTGCAGCAAACACTGAGATAAGGTAAAAGCTATCTAATCTCTTCATCTAATTAGTTATGTTGTCTTCCTCTTCCTTATTGCTTCTATAGACTGTGGGAAATAAAGAATTTATTGTTGCTGTATCTCTAGTGACTCCTGTTTTCTCACATAATTCCAAATAAGCTCAATAAGTAGGAGGTAGGCCAACATGAGAATGAGTAAATGTGAGTGCTGAAATTCTCAGAAACTAAAAGACTCTGTTTTGGGAAGTCTCCCAAAATCTGGGAGATGGCTGAAGCAGTGCATGGATTTATTAACTATATTAAATCTGATCAAATTGAAACTTTTTACTTTCTACACACTCAAAGCACTCTTTCATTAATTCTTTAGAAAATTCTATTTCCCTGAGTATGCCACAGATGTTTTCTTTTCCTGTGAAGTGTTGAAAGTCAGATTTAAGATAAGGTTTAGACCTGAAGCCAAGTATGCCTTCAGGTTCTGGATACTTAAGCTGGCAGTATTTAAACCAGAACTTGGAAGTGGCCTTTTTTTTTTCCCCTTTCTTATCTTAAGCCTACAGCCAAGTTGGTGAAGGCAAGCTGAAAACCTTACAGCTTTCATTGCATAACATCTGCAAGTTGGAAGGGATCCTGTCCTGGGAACCTGTGTAATTGCGTAATCTTGACATAAGCTTAAAACTTTGTCTTTGAGTGATGCTTCCAAGGGAAGGGAACTTGGCTTTGAGATCACTGTGTTTGGGTTTTTTTTCATCTGTGCTGGTGAAAAGTAAATATCAGAACCTACTAGCACTTTTTTGCAAGCAGATGGCATCAACGTTAGTTGTCTGCTAGAAGCTTTCATCTGATAGTACTGAGAAGCTGTTTTTCATCTCTTACTTGTCTCAAGCCACAATTTTGAGTACTATTAAATAACAGTAGTGGTCAGCAGAAATAACTTTAAAAGCTTTATTTGAATAAAGAGGTTTTCATCCAAAAAGCTAAGTTTTATACAGTTGTATATGTGTCGTAAGACTAAGATCCCATTAATTCACTCAGTGAGGGCTCTGATCCTTGTTATTTGCATTGTAAATGAGCACAAAACAGTTCAACTTTTCTTCAAGCTGAAAATGGCTGGGTACCTTTGTTGCTATACTATTTGGGCTATTTAATAGAATCAAGCAAAGAAGAATCAAGTTATTTTCTTCCAGAAGAAGACAGAAGGGAAAAAAAGTAACCAGCCAAACTAATTATTTCCTTGGACCAGCTCCTTCCAGCTCAGCCTTTAGTGGCTCTGAGACTTATGTTCTGCCTCTTCTTAGCAATTTTCCTCAAGACCAAAATCTAAATTCTTTGTTCAGAAATGCTTTGCATTCAGAATGAATAATGAGACTTGGCAAAACTGGCCTGTGGTATAACTGGATTAGGTGACCTTGTCTTAGGCTGGATCTGGTGGTGCTCCTTCTTGAGAGATGCCTTGGGAAGATGCACCATTCTGGTTGAATTACACTTTCCCCATCATCTGCAGGGCATGCCCATTCACTACCTAATCTCCTAGGTGATGGGAAGGCCTTGAAGGCCCATAAGATGGTATCTAGGAGTGGGCTACTGCCACCAGAGTGCTCACCCTTCAACATTAAGGGCTGCTGCTGTGGTGTCTGATGTGCTCCTTGTAAAGGTGGCAACCACAATGGAGTGGATTGCCCCTGTGGCAGCAGCTTACTCCTAGCTGCTGCTTTTGCTGAATGGAGCATCTTTTACAGATGTATCTCCTGTCTTTATTTATTTTAGTCAGTTCTTGATATAGGGGACTGAGTTCTATGTCCAACTTCTGCTGAGGAGAAACTTGATTTAACTGACCAGAAAAACTGCATATTCCTGATCTGTAAATCTTTAGAAGTAACTTATAAAGACATTTGTGATAACAGCAGTTGGAAGGGCTTGCATTAATCTGAAATTAACAAAATTTTGAGCATTGGATCAGCTCTACACTGAGGAAAAATCTTCCAGTGAAGAAGACATTTAATTTAAAACACCTGTATTGGTTGTTCCATGTGGTTTGATGCAGCAGAGGTGCAACAAATATGATTCTACAGCAAATAGTTACCGAAATAAACTGGATTGAAAGATCTAACTTTACTTTTGAGTAGCATGTACATCGGGATTTTTCTTGAGATTTCGAAGTTAACTCTTGACGCTGATGAGAACCAGCACTGCTGAACTTGGCATAGAAGAGGAACTCTCAGATATGAAATGAAAACAATTTGCAGTAACAAATTTAGGAGTTGCAGGTTCTTTATGTTGCTGAAGATATATCTGTGCTTAGGGTAAAACTCAGTCAAACCAAAACTCTGACTATTCTGACATAAAGTAATCTCCTAATATGTGGATGCTAAATTACATTGCATAATATTTGTGTATTACAAATACCTAAGTGATTTAGCAAATCTCTTCTGGAAAGTATTTCTGAAAGATGTAGCTTTACTGATGTTCTAGTGCTTTAGCTCCCATAAGATAATTAATAATAAAATTTATGATTTTGCTCAGTGTTGAATCTTATTGCTGATGTGTGTGTACTTTTTATTTTAGGAAATCTATCAGTGGTGTGGTTCATCATGCAATAAGTATGAGCGGCTGAAGGCGACTCAAGTTGCTGTTGGCATTCGGGACAATGAACGAAATGGAAGGTCTAAATTAATTACCGTGGAAGAAGGGAGCGAACCAGACCAGCTCATAGAGGTATTGTAATATGTGTGCCAGTTACTGACATATACGTGAATAAAATGTTTTAACATCTCAGGAACAAAACAGGATTGGGCTCAAACCTTACGTTCTTCAAGGCTTCCAGGAAGTCAGATTTAGGTTATTGTAGGCTGGTTTGTACTACTTTTTGCTCCTTATCCAAGCAGTGTTAAGTTTATTGGGGAGAAGAATCTAAGATAATTCACCATCTGAGAATGCTTTTTCAAGAACTAAATGTTTGCTTTTTTTAATTAGCCGTAGGGTGACTGAATCAACGTACCTGAACCACACTATCTGCTGCTCTGTACGATGAAGGAGCAGCATCAAGGTGGGATGGCACTAAACAAGAGGGAGTATATAGAATTATACTGTCTAGGATGTCGACAGATGTAGCAGGTTGCATGGAGATGCATGGGGTCAAGCACACTGCTTTGCATCACCACTTCTCTTACAAAATCATATGCACTTAGCCTCTAGTAACCCTAGTGAGCCCCTTCATCATATTTAGAAAGTTTAATAACTTATTAAAAAACCAGAATTCGGATTTCAGAACTGAGTGATTAGAGTGAAAAAAAAATTCTCCATTTATGAAGTCTTCAGATCTTGAAAAAAGTATCGAGCACTGGATTGCTGGAGGCACCATACAAATAAAAGCATTGCCTTTCATTTGTGTGCTAAATTAAATGTTTTCTGTCATTCTCTAAAAAGAAGGAAGCAAGGTTGTAAAACCATGGTTCAATAAAATTGAAAACATACAATTAGAATATTAACTTGTACTTCAGATTAACTTCAGGAAGTAACGCTAATGGTGCGTGCAGGTATGCCCTTATTTTTAGTGGTGCATACGTTTGGTTTTGTCACATGGAGTTTAACTACTCGCTGCCTAAGCAGCAAAATATGCCGAGTGCTGAGCTACCAGTCCTTGGCCCTGCTAGCTGTGGTGACACCTTTGGATGATCTGTCCATCTGCTTGCAAAGACTGTTTGCTTGTGGGTGTGAGTTCAGATGTGGCTGCACGCAGAAGTAGGGGAGGAAGCACCCAGTGCATCAGATTTTTGATGGAAAAAAAACTCAAACGAACCATCTTCTGTCTGGCTTTTTACTTCCTTGTATAGACTTCTCATACAAGCTCTGATGTAGTATATATTTCACACATATAACTTTTAATAAAAAGAGCACAGGTTGACCCTTACAGCCCAGCCTCCTGATCCTTATTTGAATCATGGCAGGCTGCGGCTGGGTGACACGGTGGGAACCTGCTGGCACGGTGCCCTGGCAGCAGCCTCCCGCTGCCAACCCCATCCTGGGGTTACTGCTTGAGGCTCTGCACGGGGTTTCCAAAAAGCTCCCATGTGAGTTGGGAACACTGATCAGAACAGCTGCACTTTGAACCTCCTATCTGACTTTATCTAAGGTGCAGATGCAAAGTCAGATTCCTGTGCCACTGCAGCAAGAACATGGGCCTCTGACAGGCTGTGTGGCAGGAATATGCTGGCCTTGCCCCTACATCTGCTATGACTCTTTCAGCTGTGTGCAAATGTTGTTTTGTAGCAACCTTGACACATAATTAAAAGCAGGAAAACCACCAAGGTTACATTTTGATCCTGTAGTGCATTGTTATTGTATCAGGGAATAAATCTTTTCTTCATTTGCTCAGCAGCATATAAAGAAGTTTCTGCTTTTCCTTTTGGATCGTCAGTGTAGAGAGAAGGGTAGTTCAATGCAAGTAGATTTGTCTTTTACTGCCACCATTGTGATGAGCCTGATTTGAGTGAGTCAGCAGTCAGGGTTTACCTTCTACCTTCTGCATCATGCTGGGTAGCCTTGCTATTGGAAGTGCTGCTCACATAATAGGGTTTGTAGCTCCGCTGTGGCTATCCTAGCCCAAGCTCCGAAATGTGCTGCTAATAAGCAAGGAGGGTAGTTAACGTCACAAACATAGAAAACCTATTAATCCCTAAACCTGCTCAAATTGTATCCAGTTCCTGGTGCACTTCATTTTGATTTTTCCTTACTCCCACAAAACTGTCTCTTAACTTGCTGTAGCACTTGCCCACAATGATCCAAAACTAGCGTTGTACTTGTTTCTTCCCTCCACATCAGGAAGGATAGGTTTTTGTCATCTCCAGTTTTCTTAGAAAAATATTTTTCTAGGGAAAATAATTATGTAAATATGAATTTTGCCATCCAGTATGCCACTGAAAACAGAGTATTTCCTGAAATTGTCTTCTCTGATAAATGTCAGGAATCGTTCCCCTTCCTATGAGCTAGAAATCTGCTTCCAGATCAGTGGCCAAACTTGCTTGTGCAGCCCTGCTAGAAAAGTGTTCACCAGGAAGGGGCTGACATTACCACCATAAGTACCAAGGTAAAGTGCCAGTAGTGATCTTATTCCTACTCCTTAAGCATACAGTCCTGACTCCCAGCCAGTAAAGCAAGACTGCTGTGCCTACACCTCACCTCGGAGGCAAGACACAGGCTGATTCAACAAACCCCACCAGGCTTCTGTTCTGCTATGTGTTAGCAGAAGCAGCGGTGGCCGTGCTGGGCTGGTGTTTCCTGGCCAGCCTGCTTTCCCGTTGGGAGCTGTAGGTGTGGTGACCTAGCCTGACGAGGGTGGTTGCCTGCTCCCAACTACTATTTTTAGCAAGAACTGGGAACAGGCTGGCACTGCATGAACCATTTACCCATGGGAGAGAGCTGTCTGGAGCATGCCGTAGGCTAGGTGAATTGCTGTGGCTGGCCAGCAAGATACAGCTTGCTCACCCTGGGAAAGGAGAGTGGCTAGAAGCTGGGTATGGAAGTAGTTTTGACAGCAGCAAGCCCTCTTTGCATCTGCTGTAGTGACCAAAGGCCGCTTGGGAACACACAGTTCCCAACTATGTGTCTGACACACAGGCCATCCTTTACTCACAGTCAGGAAACCCAGCATGTCAGGAAAGCTCAGACCTGCAGTGGGTGCACAGGTCATCTCTTAAGATACTGTGGGAATCGTTAGAACTTTGACTGTGAAGACAAGACAGAAATTTTGTGTGCAAGCACATCAGAAGTATTTAATCTACCTGTTTTCACCTCTGTGGTTGCACTTTAGGCAAGGTTTAAATAAGCAGTGCTGTATAGGGACCTTGGAAATTTGAAAAATAAACTGACCACCTTGGACAAAGGGTTGCTGTTGCAGCTCAGTAATTGTGACTGGTCTCTACAATTGCAGCTGCCCATAGTAAAATGCCAACTCCACTTTTCACAGGTAAATATCTGAATGGAGTTACTCAATCTGCTGAATTTTAGGCCTGAATGTTCAAGTTGTGTAACATGAAGTTTTTCATCTCTATAGGATCAATCTAAAAATAGTTCTTAGCAAGTCTTGAGTCAGTTTGGTTGCTCTAGAGTGACCGTGTTAGGGTTAGAATTAACAATGACTTTTTTTTTTTTTTAACCAAACAGAAGACTAAATAGACGGTTTCAAAGCTAGCCTAGGACCAAAATCTTCTTTCTTTCTTTCTTCTGTTTTCTTTCACCTGTGAAGTTATCGTCCACCATTTGGCTAGTGAATGTGTAAGCCATACTTCTGTTTTCAGAGTAGTGGCAAAGTGGAGAAATGAGGAATCAAATTATCTGTATTTGTGAGGTTTCCCGGTTGGCCAGCAAGCTGAAGCTGCTTACAGTAATGCAGGAGACAGAGATACAGTTCTGAGTCACCCCAGGGAAAGATGCAAAGCATCCAGTCCTCCATGCAGAGCACACAAACACCTTCATCTGGTATCATACCTCTAGAGATGAAGTAGGAGGGGAAGAGAAAATCTTAGTATATTTGTTTTTCTGTATTTGTGTAATTTGAAATATGAGACACCCTAAAAGATTTTTAGATGACAGTACTGTTCTAACTACATAGACTCATCTCCTAGTCATACATTTTAAGAATCTCAGGTGACTGTGACTGTCTGCAGGGTATCAGAACCAGTGAAAATGGGTAGGCAGGGTTTTAACTAAGTATTGAGCCTACATCTGTCCCTTCTACTTAATCATGAAATGTTCAGCCAATACTTTTCAGGATGGTTCTGTTTTCTCTGCAGTCAAAACTGTCTGATTCTTAGAACTGCTTTATCGTTCCCGTACAGATTATTCCCTTAAAACTGCAGCTTGTGGTAGCATGTGATTGCTGCGGTTCTTGCTGCTGAGGCTTTTTTTTTTTTGTAAAGGTTTTTTTATATTAATGGCTGAAATAATGAAACCTGAGAAATATGACTGCTGAGGTCTAAAACCACAAGAAAATGAAGGATCATGTTAGTACGCATCTTTGAAATCACTCTTCTGCCTTTAAACAAAGGCCACGACTTTTGTTGGCCACGACTTTTGTTTATTGAGCATTTGCAGTTGCCGTGTGCCTGGTTTTATTAGTTCTAGTGGCCTCACAACAGGTGAGTACAAACTCACTTCTCATAAAATACTTGTGTAAATATTCAGCTAGTTTACATATTAAGCAACAGAGGAAACCTCTTCCTTCTTTCTGATAAACACAGCCTTTCTCCTCCCTCTTTTTCCTTTAAAGCTCCTAAGCAATGCTTAATCCTGAGAATTCCCAAATGCCTTTGTGTTCAGTGACGATTGTTTTTGCCTGTAGTGTGGATAAATACCATGCACAAAGGTATGGGGATAGTTTGATCATATTACAGCCAGCCACACCTTCCCACGTCTGTAGCTGGAAAGGGATTGGTAGCACTACATAGTACTAACTCAATCACATAGATAAAATCTCAAGAGCACAGAAAATAAGATCCTATCACAAATGCAAGGTACACAGGCTGCTTCTCTGGAAACCCAAATAATGCAAACGTCACCACAATGTCAAGCTCCAGTAAACCTTAAATTAGCTGGATAGATGTCTGTGCATATGGACAGATGAGCAGGACCACTGCCTCTCTCCTTGCCAAATTCAGGCTCCTAAAAATTATTTGTTGCAGCAATTTCCAAGGGCAGCATGGAGCACAGTGAGGTAGCTGGGAGAAACTAAGGCTTGCTGTGACTTGTAACTAGCATAAGTGGGTTTGACAGTGCAGGGGCATGCTTCTCTGGAGGAGCTAGGCAAGTTCCCGCAGTCTCCTGCCCTGTCACAGGGATCACTGCATAAGGCTCGAAGAGCAGTGTGTGCCTCGCTATTTTGGTACCTGCTTCTTTCCCAGAGCTAGTAGGAATAGGATCTGCCATCACAACTCTGCAAAAGCAAAACCTGCTTTTGCTGCTCTCATAACGTTTGAATTTCTTCTTGTTACCTTGCTTTTGGTTATATTATGAGGTCGAGTCATATTAAGGAGAGGTTTGTGTACAGAGGAGTGGAGGGACAGTGGAGTGAAGGTGATGCAGGAGAAGGAGGAGAGTTAACTACTTTTGTGGAATACAAACTCCAGGCATTTGTTAGGGTTTAAACAACTGTTCAGTTGTGTAGCTTGTCCACTGTTTTACTCAAATGCTATGAGTACATCCAATTAATTGCTTATGAAACTATTATTGTCCAGCCTGACCTGTTAACTAGCAAGAAAATGCGCCACATGAAAAACACCTTTTAAAAGTAATACTAGGCCAAATTATCCATGACTTAGGGAATACATAAGCCAGAGTAGTATCTTCTGTTATCTAAACTGAGACAGCTGGAAAATAAGGACAGGCTTCCAGGGAATTTTGTGAAATAAATAGCAGAAGTGAATTTTAGTCCCAGGGCAGAGGCAGTATTGAACAGTCATATACAAAGGAAAATTAATGCATTGAGGGGTGAGGACGGTGGAAATTGTACCAGTCCCCAATCTGAAGACTCAGCTAGCAGTCAGAAACACACCGAGACATTAACTACATTTTTATGAGAATGCAAGGACTTAAGGAAGCTAATGGGCAGAAAGTAGCAGAATTACTAGCTGTAGTTGCACTGACTACTCAAATGAACAGACAATTTTCTGAGGCTGCTTTGAAACTATGGGTCAAACTTACCCCTCAGGAACACAAATACACTTCAGTGGCATGGTTTTGGATATGTGCAGGTGTCAGGAAGAACACAATTTGGGCCTTGCCATTTTGAACAGTAAGAGGTTGTAGGATACAAACTCAGAATAGTCTAGGAGAAAAATACTACACCTGCTTGTGTGCCTTTCACAGCAACATCTGTCCAATCTGAGGAGTGGCAGTTTATTAATCATTACACTGTTTAATTAAAATTTATGATGGGCTAGCAATGTGGATACAAAGTAGAAACCCTTTGCCCTGCAGGGAGCCAGTTTCAAGCTGTCCATACCAGGCGTCCTGTTTTCTTTCTAATTACTGAGCATATCTCCTTCACTAAGGACAGTCTTTTTTCTTCATGCAAATTTCCATTTAAAGGGTTCAGTTATGCAACCTGTACTCAGACAAAACAGGCATAGGCTGGATTTCAGTACAGTTTAGCTGCTTTGCCCCAGCTGAACATTGGTCCAGTGTATTCCCTAGGCCCAGGTAGAAAATCAGCAGAGGTTTCCCCCAAGAACAGCAGAGGCTTGTAAGGAGGTCTCTTCAGCAATGTTGTGAGTTACGCATGATGTTCTTCAAGCTGCAGTTTTCAATCTCGGCTGTCTGAAGCCAGATATTTAAATGACAGGGAACTGAACAGGAACTGCAGGTGGCGAGTACATCTGAAAGTCAGGCTTTTAATTAAATCTGAATTTCAGTGCTAGCATCAGAAATTTTACTTCAGAAAAATGTTCAGATGTGTTGTACAGCATGGCATGAATTAAATCATTTATTAACAGCTCCAATAATAGGTGGTTGAACACCCAATTTCTGGTGCTAGGAAAGATGTTTCTATACTAGGTATTTTAGTGAATTTCTAAAATCATCATGAACTTCTGGAAGTGCTTGCATTTAAATTATTACATGTCTCATTAGTATTCTTGTGGGTGAAAAAAACACTTATCTTTGTTATGTTTTTGCCTTCAGCGGCTGTAGCGCTTGCAGGGTTACCACGTTAGTTATAATCTTATAACTACATGTTAGAATATTAATGGGGTTTGTAATGGCTTTTTCCCTTTCTGGGCTAGACTATCAAGAAATCTGTTGATGAAAACCACTATAATTTTCAGTTATTAAATGAGCATAATTAAGAAGATAAGACCAAAGAGAAGAGTTGTTAGCAGTTATCTCCACGTGGAGTTGTTAGAAGTTATTTCTATGTACTTTGTAGCAATGTGGGGATTTCATGGAGAAGAACTGAGAGGGCAGTTTCCTTGCTATATAGCAAGCTCAGAGATGTGCTGTCCCTGGAATCCTGCATCTCCCCAAGACAAGTGCACCTTGAGAGGATTTTTTTTTTTCCTTTTCTTTTTTTTTGTATTTTTTTCTGCAGGTCTGCCTCATCCCAGCCCCTCTGCAGAGTAACTCTCAAGGGATCTCTGCTCAAGGTTGCCTTTGAATTTTCTGAAGTGAAAGTTCTGCAGTGCAGGAAGGGCTCAGGAAGGAAAAATCCATAGGCTTTTTTTCAGAGGAGCCTGCATGTGCACAGATTGTTGTTCTTTTTCCAAGCCATATAAGTAAAAGTCCCCTCAGACCTGGGCAAGGGTGAAGAACAGCTGTGTAGAAGAAAGTGTTTATACACTGTGGGTTTAGTTCAGTATTTGCACCACCACTGTGTGTGTAACGCTGAAGAAATATGTAAATATAATAATTGTTTTTACTGCAAAGCACGTTATTAGAGCCAGGTCTTTTGCTTACCTAACTGCCTCTGACTTTGCTACTACCTGGCTTTGCCTGTAAAATTGGAGGTAGATAAAATTATATAGGATGGATTTAAACATTGGAGTAATCAGTGGTGCAACATTTTTAAGAGATGTAAATCATAGCCCTGTTGAGCATATTGTCTCCTTTAAACACATTTAGAGGAGGTGTAGGAACTTAAAACCAGAAATCAATTAGTGGAGAGCAACTAAACTATCAGGAGGAAATGATTTTCGAAGAGCTAAGCAAGATATATCTCCTATATAATGACATGAAAGAAACATTCTTGCTCTCTCTCTCTTTCTGTCCTAACAAATACTTAATTTATATCAAGCTTCATCAGGAGGCATTAGAGAAAATCTATCAAAATACTCTCTGGTTTGCTTTTGTTTAAGAAAGGGCCTAAAATATGTACTCTGTCTTGGATGCAGGAGTTTGGGTGTCGTACCAGAGGGGATCCGCCGGCATAGCTGATCTGCTGGGTTATATGGGACTAGAAATGCTGAGCTTGTGAATACAGCCAGTGGCGCACTGGGAAAATATTTCAGTGTGCCGAGTAGCTTTTCCCACCTTCCCATTTTATGGATTGAGTGCTGAAACACCTTACTACAGCTCACGCTGTTCACCCTGGTGCTGCTATGGATTATGGCTGCCTGCTTCTTCCTCCAGCTGCTATATGTCCTCTGGGACCACTGGTTTTCTAGTCGGGTCACTGGCTGCCAATCACCTGCTGCTGCCTCCAGCTTATTCCCTGCTGCTTCAAGCTTCACAGACTTATTTGCCGTACTCCTCTTTTTATCTCAATATTGATATGGACCAGCCTGCATTGTGGCACTGCGAATGCCCTGATGAAAAAGTGGAGGCACTTAAGAAAAGAAAAGCTGGGAGTTTCATGGATTTTGCCAGATAAATATTCTTGGTGTCTGAGATTCCCTGTTGGCATTAGTTTATTGATTTATTTCCATTATTTTCCAACACTTGAATGTGTACTGTCATGCAGCACCTAAGGTTTGTGTCTTTTATCCACAAGGCTTCCAAACTGAGATCTGCAAAGCTAGAAAGACTCAGTGTGTGCATAACTTTATGTACCAATAAAGCAGAAAAAGCAGGCATCTCAAGCACATGTGCAAGTCTCTGCAGGATTTGGCTTTCATTTCTCGTACTTCTGCTCCTGTCAGGAGGAGGATGTAACAAAGGAGTAAGATTTAAAAAAAAGGGGTAGAAAGGATTAGTATAAATGCAGAAAAGATGTAGGAGTGATCACTTACTGCATTTTTAAGTATGCTGTGTGTTGGGCAGGTTGCTGAACAGCTCAACTCTTGATGTTTAGCAGCAGTAATGGTTGCAAAAAAGCTGCTGTGTTTGCATGGTTACTGCCATTCACCTTCTCTGTGTCTTTAGCATGAGATCACAGTTCATGTTGGGGGCATCTTAAAAGCCAGACATTTGAAGATAACATAGACTGGGGATTTCCTCAACTCATGTCATGCACACCCAGTCCCAGTGTAAGTAGTGAGCTTAGCTGCTGCCAGCTCTGCAGTCCCAGCAGGACAGAAAGTAACTTGTTTTACCTTGGAGGGAAAGTACTGAAAAACGTCAAATTTGTATTCTCAAGACTGATCTAGATACTTCTTTTGTGACCATGTTACCTGTGGCCTGCTTCAGAGTGGAAAGTTAATGTTAGAATATTGTTATACCAGTAAAAGCTTTATATTCAAATTATCCCAGACAGATATGTGAAGTTGCAGATATTATATAAAAAGCTGCCAAAGCCCAATGCCCTATTTTTAGGAAGTTAAGCATAGAGGTGTGAATAAAATTAGGATTTGCATTTGAAATGCCTGAGACAACAAACTGGCTAAAAATGTAGGCCATGATTTATGCATCAAAAGTGCCATGAGAAACTGATGCATTTTATTAAAAAGGCAAGCCAAATGCATACAGATCTAGTTTAGACCTTAGTACCAGAAAGTCGTTTAGATAAATTACATGGTAAATAGAAAAAAAAATTGTCGACGTGCCAAAACTGTTTGTTAGCACAAAACAGCCTTGTGTTCACTTCTCAGTACACTATGGCTGTTTCCATCTTATTTTCAGGCTCTTTTCAGGCAAGTGGGAGGTCTTCTGCTCAAGGTGAGCATGTAATAACATCTGTTGTTACTGGAATTGCTAGTGAGAGGCATTTCAGGCAGAAATCCTGCTAGCTACCTAGGAACAGTTTAGCGAAAGGATTTTATTTTCCTGATGGGAGTGTAATTTTTTCTAAGACTATGAATGTTTGCTCAGATTGATGGAAGGAGCTCCAAATTGCAATAACCAGTAAAATAAGCGTATTTGGCTATTCATAATCTGACCAATGTCAAAAGACATTTTGATATCCTCTGCAGTGGGTGTACTCTGGCAGGAGAACCAGTAAGTCAAAATGATTAGAAATGAAACTGTGGCCAGTTAGCAGAGCAGCAAAGCCCTAAAGTCACCTTTGCCCAGTGAGCCTCAGGATGTATGTCTGTGCTGCTACTCAGAGTCAGGCAAGTGGTTACGAGCCTGTGTCATGTTCTTCCTTTCCTCTCTCTGCTGGATTTTTTCCTTTTACAGGCTAATGCAGTAGGTATTTGAGGCAGTGTTTATTTCAGTGAGATACTCCTTATAGTAAGGTTAACAAAAATCTAAGGCTTTATCTGCCAGTGAGTTCACGCTGTGCCTATAGTTCAGACCTGTTGTCCTGCACAGGGGATTTATTCTCTATTGCAGCCTACACGCGTATCTTGAGTTTGCAGGGGCAGGATATACTTGCTTAGGTCAGAGCATGCAACGAAGTAAATGATGAGCTGATAATAATACCTATTGTTTTCCAGAAGTATTAAGTAGTAAGATGTCAGGCCCAGGAGACATCTTTAAGCTGTGTAAATGTCTTGCTTTTCTTTCTATTGCTTTTAGTATATAGAGAGGGGAGTTTGAGTTTTTTGTGAGATCTGACACTGAAGATCACGGCCACAACAAATAGTTCAGTTTCAGATCCAGAAACCTAACCTAGACTGTGTCTAGTAAGAAGAAACACAAACACAGTGCTAGTGTGTACAAGGTAAAGTGTATGAAACCGGTTTTCTCTCTTAATTAACCTTCACCTGACATGTTTTTCAAGTATTGTTTTCCTAGTTGGATTTTCAGCCTCACTGAGCTACTTAAACTTCTTGCTCCCATTAAGTCAATATCAACTATTTTATGATGCAGAGCTGGCTTCTCCAGTTAGGAAGACAATGTTTGCTAAATTCCTTCATTTGATGGTTTTATTTTAAATTATTTACCTTGTCACATTCCTACAGATTAGAAACCCTTTGTCTGTGATTTCTTCTGTTCTTTTTAAGGGCAATGGAGCGAAATTTCACTCCTCAGTAAAAACTTTGGCATTGTGTTTTGCACTTCTCTGAGGGGGTGCAGAGAAGAGCTCATGTACATCAGAATATGAAAGGGGATTATGGTATTGCAGGCAGGATAAACTACATTTAGTTTACCACAAGATAAAGAGTGCACCTGGGCAGTTGTTGTAGAGGAGCTGCTGTTCTGTTGGTTTCCACTACAATATTCTTGCACTAACCAAAAAGCGTCAGCACAAGTGTTTAACAGAACCTAAAAAACCAAAACTTTAAAAATTATTGCAGGTTGACTTCTTGTTATAACCGCCCATAGACAAGATGTAAAGGTGTGAAGTTAATGAATACTTTTGATAAAACCCTAACTCGGCAGTCTGAGGCTCTCATTGAGAGGTAAGCCGACATTAGACTGCAGCCATGTAAAGCAAGGTAGGCTCTGCTGTAGCCAGCTGTGGGCATGTCTTATTCTGTGATAGCTGTGAAGCAGCTTAAGCCTTGTGTCGTTAAACAACCTCACATACACTGTGAGGTTAGAGTGTGCGCACCAGTGCTGCTGTCCTGCAGTGACCACTATGTACGTGTGTGTGCACCTTCACTGAGGCTAGAGTTGCCCATGCTTTTCTCCAGGTCTCTGATAAACCTGCATGAAGGAAGCAGTGGTTGGGGAGAGGACAAGCAAGGACAAGGGGACAAGCATCATTCTGTGGCAGAGCAACAGAGAGTGAAGGACGGGTGGTTTGACACCTTAATCTGTCAGTGGCAGATAAGGTGAAGTGATATGAAGAGTCTCTGTGGTTTGGATATCAGCAGCTGCAAAGAAAGAGGCTAAGCCCAAAGAATGGGGAAGCTGGGGCATGGGTATGCTTTCAGGGGCCCTAATTATTATTTAGATTATTTCTACTGCAGTAAGTAAGAAATATAATAATAAAGTAGTTACAGAACCCGTGTGTGCACCTGTTTGTGAGAGGTGTGGTTTGGAGTTGCCAGTGTGGTTAGACATCCAGGGGAAAATGTGGCTGTGCTGTTCTGTGTCCCTCAGAGAGCACCGCAATTTTCAGAAGTACAGGGTAGATCTGTGGGCCTGAATTCTTGGTCTGAAATCTCAGAGCAGCCCAGAAGAGCCTGCCTAGGGTATCCTGGGTTATAAGACATGAAGACCCAGTGGAGCAGCCTGAGTGCACAGGGAGAATTAAACAAGTAAGGTCCTGTGTTTGTAGCTAGCACAGGATTTGTGTGAAACTAAGACTATATGTATATAAGGATCATAAGATTTAATGTCCTTTAAACTATCTGTTGTCTTAAGTCATTTTATTGGGGAACCATGCAAAAAACCTTTGGGAGCCTTTGACTATAGCCTCAGCTGGCATGTTTTGTTTTCTTTTTGATGTATCATCTGAGAATCATCTACATAAAGGTGAGGTGCCCTGGAGAGCTGCAGCTCAGCCAGCCATATGCTTATGTAATGATACAACCCAATTGCAGCATAGCAGTTAGCTGTTGTTCAATACACACTTTGTAATCTTATTGATAAAATTATCAGTTGTCAAAATACCCCCACATACATGTGGCTGCAGGTGAACTTGGCTGTAGGACAGGAGTTGCCCTTAGAAGGAAGATAGACAACTTCTCTGGAAAGGAAGTTAATTGGGACAGAACTTAACTTTTTTTCAGCATAAATTGCTTTCGGTTTAAGCACAGAATTTTTCCTTCTGTACTCTGCCTCATCCTCCAGTGTATAAAACAAACTGGCTGCAATTAAAGCGTATTGGGAATGACATAAATTGGTCCCAGTAATAGAGTGACTATACAGTATTTCATGCTGTATCATTTCCTATGTAGAGTATATACAGTGCACACTGCATTACTTTACACCATGGATGATCCTCACTTGCCTTAAGTCCTTTTGACCTCATGTCATCTTTTGGTTTTAATACCAGCACACAGAAGCCTACATAGCCATCAGGGATTCAGCGCAAGGCTTATTCTAACGGCTGTGTTGGCTACACAGACCTCCTCACAAGTCTGGGTTTTCTGACCTGGTGGAAGGAGAAGCATATCTTGTTCCTTCTTAACAAGGGTCACTAAATGCCAGTAATGTGACTTCAAATGCAGGAGAAGGAGGCACCTTCCAGGTCGGTCTCAATTTATTTTGAGGCTCCTCTGAGAAACCACAGAAGAATTAGAAAGATGAGTAATGTTGCTTTTCTACTTGCCTCTGCTGAAGCAGAGGGCTAGCTTTGGCCAGAGGAGCTACTGTGAAAGCCACCGTTTATTGAATTGTGAACAAATTTCCACAGAACAAGAATGCCTCTGCCCTTTTCAGGGCAGATCCTTGCATACCTGTAACTGTACCTGCACAAAAGAGAGTTTGACTCCTCTCTCTGTGCCAGTGCTGATGAACTGAGATTTCCCAAGATAAGACTTAGGGAATCGGAAAATAATTATCTTTCTAGTTCAGAAAAACATTTCTAAATGCAGTTTTAAACTGGTCGGGCTAGCAATCTAAACTGTGCTGTATCTTTTCAAACCTGTTTTTTAAATTACAGAGGCTGCTTGCTTTAACCTCCACCAGAGTGGAGTGCCTAGGCTATGCTGTGAAAAGAGAGGCTGCTTCTGTCAAAGTGTTTTCACAAATGCCATCAGGCACTATTTAGCCTTTTTAAAAAATATTCAGAGCGACGCTTGCATAGTTTTCACACAATTTTTGTGTATTTGTGTGTATTTTTTAACTGGAAATACCTAGTTAAGCAGAGAAGTAGTGAGTATGGACTTAAAGGATTTTTATTAACAGGACTCTTTTGCCTTTTTAAGTGTCACTGAAAGTCAAGTGTTATAAACACATTCAGTGTTTGTTTGGGTAAAGAAGCATACCTGTTATTTGGTAGTTTTCTGACCCTTGCATTACAAAGACAATATTATTCTTGGTGCTCTACAGCTGGCATGGAGGCTGCTGGTTAGTTTGAAAACCTAGGAGAAATTCTTTCAGAAACCTTGTGCCAATATGCCACATACACCCACTGTTTTCAGCCATTCCCCAGCATGGTGGCCCTCTGCTATGAAAACATAGCCCTGCTAGGCCTATATGTTAGTAAATCTGCAGCCATGTAGTGTAAAGTCAGGAAATGCTGACTATCAGCTACTGAAAAGCTATTGATAACGTTTTTCATAAACACTCAGGAGATTAATTTTTCTTCTTCAATAAGTGAAATATTTTACATTAGACTGGAGTGATCACACTTACCAAGGCCAAGTATTTTACTGTCTTTATCAGGTCAGGAAACTCCACAGATGGCAGATTTATATTAAATATTTAGCATATATTGTGGGGTTTTTTTTGCAAATTGCAGTTGTATGCTTTGTCAGGGCTTCCCTGTTATCAAATATTTACAATGTTTTTCCATGGGCCTCCCATGTTATACGCAAATACACTGTGTCAATAGGAAGGCACTGCCCTTGTACTTGATGTTAATGTTTAGTTACTCAGATGTATCAATTACTACTATCTTCACTCAGTGACATAATTTCATAGAAATCCATAAAATTCTGTATGTAACATTTATATCTGGTTGTATATGAATTAGTAAGGAAAGATCATAAAGAATAAGTACATAGGATTTAATAATGGCCTCCTAACCGTAACACATTATTGATGAACCTCCATAAATTTCTTGTAGTGATAGTTGTTATAAGATTACCCTTGGTGTACAACCACTCTGCTGCAAAACTACCACAGTGTTAAAATTGACATTCTAGTGGTAGAGCAAAAAAATTTTCTCACGCCATTAATTTTTTTCAAGACCATAGCTAATTTTTCCTTCTTAAAATGGGATTAAGAATCTGGAAATTTTAAAATTTTTGCACTTATAATCTGGTACTTTGTATTGACAATTGAAAAATTTTGAAAGATAATTTCAAGTCATGTATTTCACTTCATCTGCTTTAATGTTTGGTATTGTCAAACGTTATAATACTGACATCATTCCAAAATCTGTGAGACTTGCTTGCCGACAGTTTAGAAGTTACTGGGAGGAGAAGGGGAAGATAGGCATACAAATGCTCACAAAGAGCAGGATCACGTAATCCACTCTGTTCTGTGTCTGTGTGTGTGCACCTATGTATCCTTTGAAGCTTTTTTCTCTGTATCATCTCTTGTCCTAGTCTATAGATGAGTAGCGAGTTGGCTTGCAGGAAAGGCAGCATGTAGATCTAAAGCTGCTACAGATTTCACACAGTTATTTAAATTTACCCAAATATTTGTGAACAAGTCACCCGTGAGTTTGGATTTAGATTGGATTATACGTAAAGATGATCCCAATTACTCGATTACTGGGACAACATATTACAGCGTTCAAGTATTTATACTATGGAACCTACTTTTTCTCTGCATTGAACTTCTTACTGCTGTTGTACAGGTTTTAGGGAGCAAGCCAGAACTTCCTGACTGTGATGATGATGATGATGAACGGGCTGATATTACAAACAGGAGAAGCGCTAAACTATATATGGTAAGTAATTTATTTTTTTGATACTGTACACTCTACGGTATTCTGTTAGTATAGTTCTCTTGTATATGGAGTTCTGGCTTCAGTTACAGAACTGTAGTTGTGTTAGTTGATTTTCAGCCCATTGACAAGTTTCTTACAGGATGTCAATCAAGAGAACCCAGGTAATTTGAGGGAAAAGAAAAAAAAGGATTACAGTCCTGTTTACTCTAGAAACAAGGTAACTGTGGCCTATGAACCACTCAGTGTAGGTCAAAGAAGAATTAAATGATCTTAAATCAAACTATAGTTCCTGTATTCTTGGTTATAATAGTGAGAGTTTTAATAGTCATATATAATTTCATTGTCCTTAGCAAAGTTTGAGACATGCACAGTTATGTTATGTTTTATATATAAATCCAAAGTATTTGAATGTAAAACTTCTTTCTTTTGCAATACCCTTTTCCTCCTTCCTCACCTACAATGGCTTAACATTGACTAGAAGAGTGCCACTGCCAGAAAAATTACATAAACAAAATGCAATAAATATTTATTCCGTTTAAATCAGAAGTTTTATGATTATATTCAGTGACGGTACGATTTTTCCTCATGTCATGCTAGGCATGCTGCTCTTCCCTTGACTAGGCATGGAATTTATTCTTTGCACTAACAATACAGTATCTTACCTATATTTAAGGCTACAGAACCATTTCTTTTTCTTTTTCTGAAAAAAACCCCAAGCTATTTCCAGGTTTGTATTCTGCCCCCCCCCCTTCC